>ML784206.1:359926-434239 GCA_009831015.1 Picea engelmannii | reverse complement strand
TTTATTTTCTTTTTTAGGTGATAGGTTGTAACCTCAAGTCATTTTTGAGTTTCTATAGTTGCAAAACTTAGGTTTCGGTTTTCGTCTTAGAAAATAATATGATCCATAAAGTCTTCTTTTCAAAATTTGCATAATTCACTTTCCACAGCTAACGTGTATCCAAAAGTTGAGTGTTAGTTGTGGAAAGCGACGACTTTCAGCAGCTAAGGAGCGCTTCTCATAAGTCTGTGCGCTATTGAAAGTGGTGAATTTCAAAATGTCCAACAATCAGTTTCGCGGGTCGTGCGCTGTTGAAAGTACATACTTTCCGCAGCTATGGAGTGATTCTTAAAAGGTCACGCGCTGAGGAAAGTGAGGACTTTCAACATCTAACGGGGGTTTTCCACAGGGTCACGCGCTGGTGTAAGCGGCAAGTATGAACAACTAACAGAGGCGTTTTCCACGGGCCGTTGGTTGAAGAAAGCGGGAATCACGTGTGTGATATCCACATCTAAAGGCAATGATGATATGATCATCCCACGTCAGGAAAATCCAAATCATGCGCTGATGAGAGTGGATAATGATGGAAACTCATTCTGCATGTCAGAATAGGATTGTAATGCGAATCCGGCCCAGAAACTCACGCTCAACACTCATGGCATCTGGGATGGCAAGTTCGAGTTCAGTGGTGCAGGTACAGAGGAGGTACCGCTGGCCTGACAACATCAAATCGAATAGTGGTTTCCATATCACACATCATTTTTGGAAGTCTGTTGAAGTTTCATTTGTTTCAAAACAGAGCCGAAGCCCGAAGTGCTTTCAACAGCGCAGAACCTTGGCTCGACTGGCAGTTGCAGGGGTTACAAATTATCGAGATTTTCAAGTTATAAAATGGCGAGGAAGCGCAGCGGGGCTCTACTCAAGAGAGAGTTGGAAAATCTGTCCTTTTTACAGACACATCCCGAAGTCCAGAAGCATTTTTCAAATGCAGGGTGTATTGAATTCGTTGAAAGGTTGCAAGTTGGTTGTCACCAGTCTACAACAGAAGCCTTTGCCAAGACTTTCAATGGGAACAAGGCTCGCGTCGAGTCCATGGAGATCATGGTAGATGAAGCTACCATTGCTGCAGCAACAGGCCTACCAAGAACCGGTCAGAACTGGTTTAAAACCACTGCTCCCAAGAAATTGGATTTCAGAGTTTATTTGAAAGAGAGGTACAGGCACAAGGCATGGAAGAAGGGTATGCTAGTTTCTTATCTAGACGAAGAATGGCAGGAGTTGTTCAGAGGTATCCAATTGTACATTACCTCGGAGGGCAGGTATGATAAACTTATGATGTACCACTTCAAACTCCTGGATCATTTCACAGGCAAGACCCCTCTTAATTTGCCTTATTTCATACATAAGAGTTTGACTAAGGCTTGCAAGAATATTAGAGCTCAACCCTTGAACATAAAAACTACTCTGTGTCACTTCGGCCTCATAAAATTGATTATCCTGGAGGAATTGAAACAACAGTGAAGGAGCTGGGAGCATTTTCTATTCTGGGAAGGTTTTGAAACACAGAACCAGATTGCAAATGAACAGGGGAAGGGTTCAAAGAAACAATCATCTCCTCAAAGCAGTTCAAAAAAACGGACCCTGCCAGGACCTCCAGAAGACAAAATATATGGAATGAAGCCTCACAGGTTGAAGATAAAGTTAAACTTTGAGCAGACCACAGAACAAACCACAGAGCAAAACACAGAGTATCCTACAGAGCAGAGTACAGGGAAGAGAACCAATATACTAAACTTGCCCTATTCAGATTCAGAATCAGACCAACGAGATCAATGCCCTGTCACCAAGAGTCCTGAGCAGTCAGCTGAGTGTGCACAGAACTATGAAACCTTCAATCAGACAGAACAGGGAGAAACATCGAAAATCTCCAAGTCAAAGAAGTCTCAGAAAATCAAGCATTTGAAAGAGGTCATAGCTCAGCAAGAGTTCTTGGAGCAGGTAATTAAAGAAAGGTATAAGAAGTTGTCTGATAACTTCGCCAAGACCAATGCTTCGTTTGAAAGATTGGCTAAGGAAAGTGTTAGAGAGAATAAGAGGAAGAAAAAACTCACCAAAGACTACAACAGCTTGTGGTGGCTTGACAAACGCCTCAAAAGGCAGATAAGGAGGTTGAAACAAAAACTGAGGCAAAAATCTCATCCAGATCTGAAGGTTCTCGCTCAAGTCGCAGTTAATATGCAAGGTGAGAAATCTGGAACACACTAAATTTTGATGAAATCGAAATTTTTGAAGTGAAAACTCATTTTGAGTGCAATCGGGACTTTCACCAGCGCAAAGCTATCATTTTATGACCCGTTAGCTGTGGAAAGTGACCGCTTTCAACAACTAACTCGTGAAAAATTAAACGATTGCGCTGTGGAAAGCTGGGAAAGTAATTTTTGAAGCCAAGGACACGAAAGTTCATTCCAAACAGGTTTTGAAGGGGCTCCAATGTATTAGTGGGCTATCAGATCGCATGCAGAGGGTTCAGCATCAGAGGTTCGAGAGAATTTTGGTAACAAATGCAAAACCATTTCCTCAAAAATCGACCATGAACGTTGGGAGATCCAACTATCAAAGATAGGTGTCCTGCTATTCTTCACCACATTGCAGATATCAGGAGCTGAAGGATGCAGATGGCGATTTTGGAGATTGAAGACAGTTCGACTTTTAAGTTTAGTAATTAAAGACTTTATTTTCAAGTTGTTTAGATAGAATTGAGTTGTCTTTATTAAATACAGATCCATGTTTTTAGGATCTGTAGAATTGTTTGTAAGAGGTTATAAATGCCTATTTTTGATATGAAATTAGGGTTGGATTTTGGGTTCTACATGCTACTACTGTAAGAGAGACCTATTCTTATTATATGAAAAATTGCAAGCTTCCTTCAGTTGTGTTGTCAGATTTTTCTTTTCTGTTCTTTGATACCTTATGAGTGAAGGTTATTTATTGATACTCATTCAATTTTCATGTGACTATCATCTCACTAATTGATTGATTAATTTGATAATCATAAGTTATTTCCTTAGTTATTAAACCCATTGTGCTTGTTTTATATGAGTATAATCTGGTTCAATAGCTATTTTCTCTTCCATTTAATCAAACCTTGTCTGACTGCATTACTAGAAGGCCTTGTGAGATTTTATATTTCTAGATAGTCTTGAACACACAGTCCAGTCCCTAGATATTCATCTTGATCCAAAAACCACATCAATTATTAAGAAAATATTTCCCAAAAAGAGTTAGTTACCAGGCATCTCCGACTTACAGCCTAGGAGAGTTTCTTGGAGTGATAACAGAGCGTAGCCCGCACAAAATGTTCATTGAATTGATATGAAACTATTAAAAAAACTACTAAATCCTGTACCCTAACTAAAAAAATTTGTCTCACTTAATTTGGATCTGTTATGAATAAGTTATGGCGTTCTTACCCGAAACACTTGTTTTTGACTAGTTTCAGGACTAGCCACAAACCCTATGTTTCACGGTGTGTAACTACAAGAATACAACAACCCACAAGCTGAATTTTGTACCAAAGATACTTGGGTATGTTTTCTCAATGGAATAGAAATTTCACGATCTGAATAATTATAGAAAAAAAGTTATAGCAAAAATGGTGAGATGACCTGTAAATAGCATACCTTAGAAAGCACCATCAAAAGAATTTATCCTTCCTTGCATTTCGGCCTTCTTTTCTTCACCTTTCCTCAGAATTTCAACTTATATATCCTTGGTTACCTTAGACACATATATATATTCAATATGATCAAGTGTGATTAAAATGAGAGAGCCTTGCCTCCTATTTATACTCTCCAAGTATCTTCCTTAAAAACATCTTCTAGGTCAGTTGGCCCCACTTTCCTTAGGATTAACCCACTTCTAATTTCTCCATTAAATTTATTATTTAAATAATTTATTTTGTATTCACTTTGAATTATAGTACACTCATCACTTCACTTTATTATTTACCTTTTTAAAAACCTTTAAACTACTTTGACTACTTTGACCTTTTAGGGCTTCTAGATGACATGTGAGGGTCCTCCAACTTCGTAAGGCCATAACCCTCAAACCGTGAGGAGTTATTTGATGTTACGCATACCAAAAGAAATGGAATGACATGTGCTATCCATATAGAATAGTATTGTCTGAAAATATATCATAACTCATACTGTTACCCATCAAACAAACTTGGGTCCATTACCCAAACCTGGGGTCTCCAACTTCTCATGGCCATAACTCTCTAACCGTGAGGAGTTATGTGACGTTCTACATACCACCGGAAAAGGCATGAAAAGAACCATACATCTAGGATAGTTTCCCTAACAAATTCAATGTCCTTCATATATTTATTCCACATACAAGCATGGGTCCTCCAACCATTCTTCTAGGATAACTCAATCCACAAAGCGTCTTCTCGTGAGGGATTTCACCATAAGGGGACAACTTTGATGTTCATCCATTTGTGCACCTTATCAATCATGATAAGAAAATAATGAATCATCTATACATTTTTCAACAATCCACCATATACCAATGAAACCACATTGATCCATCTTCGTCATGTATCAATGACAACTCATTGATCCATCTTCATCATATCAATGACAACTCATTGATCCATCTTCATCTATGCATTCTCATCAAGGAAAATAAAAATTATATTACATCAATCATAAATAAATCAATCCTTTTGCATCAATCAATCACTTGACATCAATCGATGACATCAATCAATCAAACCATTGGCATCGATGACAACATGATCCAACATCAAAGTCATACTCAATAAGGAATTCCAACCATCTAATTTTTCGGGAATTCAAATTTGGTTGTCCAAACAAATATTTCATACCACTATGGTATATCCTTAGTTCAAATATCTTCTCCATAAGATAATTCCTCAAAATATTCAAGGCATTAACTATGGCTACCAATTCTAAATTGTGAGTGGCATAAAGTCTCTCATTCTCTTTCAACTTTCGTGACTCATAGCATATCACATGCCCATTTTGGACCAAGACATTCCTAACATGCATCAATGCACACAAAGAAATCTTCATTTGGATCAACAATATTCAATATTGGTGCACTTGTCAAGAAATTCTTCAAGTGTTGAAATATTTCTTCACATTCATAAGTCCACTCGAACTTCACACCCTTCTTTTGCAAAGAAGTGATTAGATGAGAAATTATTGAAAAACATTCAATATATATTCCATAATAACATGCTAGTCTGGTGAAATATGTCACCTATAAGACATTCTTTGGTGTTGACCATCCTCTAATGGATTCTATCTTTTCTGGGTCCACTATGATCCCTTTCTATGAAATAATATGGCCCAAATAATGTATCTGCCTCTGATAAAATGAGCACTTGCTCAACTTTGCATATAAATGATGCTCCCTTACTACTTGTAGCACCATCCTAAAGATCTTCTCATGCTATTTTTTAGACTTAGAGTAGATAAGTATGTCATCCAAGAAGACAATGACAAAATTATCCAATTAATTTATGAAAATATCATTCATCAAACACATGAAGAAAACTAGTTGTTGCATTTGACAACCCAAATGGCACCACTGTAAACTCATAATTGACATACCTTGTTGTAAAAGTTGTCTTATTGATGCCTTCTTCTCTAATCATCACCTGATGATAGTGATGCAGGAGCATCGCTCCACCTCAGCAACACGCCAACTATTTATCACATCAAAGCACATCCAAGGAAGGGAGATGCACAATCCTCCCATTTTTAAATTTTAAATGTAATATTTAATCTTGTTAAATGTTGTAAGGTTGGAAGAGCTAAGTTAATTCCTTTGTACAAGCTGTAGATAAGGTCTCCTTTAATAGCTGACAATAAGTTGATCTAGATCTGATTCAGACTATATGTTCATTCAATGTAATCTACCTAAGTAGATGGGCGTTTTAATTGTGATAGGATGTCACTAAGGTAGCTTGGAGGGAAAGCTCGTCGAACCCCTCATGTATAAAGCATTGTAACATATGCCCAGTAGAGACTGTTGATGGTTAATTGTAAATCATTGTAAGCCAAGAGAAGAAAGGAGAGGAGAGAGACGAGACTCAATTGTAGTCTGAGCTCACACATTTGTAACCAAGCATTTTGTTATTAATACAAAATAACATATTTCACTGTCCATGAATTTTCGTGTGTTGAATGTTTATGAATATTTCCTTTATGTTGATGTTTGTTTATGTGTGTATATGTTGTAGATGTGTATAAGGTTTCCATCTGCAGGGTGAGGATATAATTCACTATATGTTTGAGAGATGTTGAGTTTTTCTGGGTTCTTTAGGTTGTGCAAGGAGTGCACAATAGGGTATTGGGAACTCTATAGCCAGTGCAAGGAGTGCGCATCTAGACTCTTTCAAGTTAGAGAAGAAAATTACAGGAGGACACACCAAAACATTCACAAACTCAAAGAGACAAGGTTACTAAATACCCTAGAGGAAATTCTATGTATGAGTAAGCATAGCACAAATTTATTGAGGAATATGTAGAGCTCTGCCAGGAGGGCATTGAGTAGGTGCAAGTGTGCACATGTGAAATTTGTTTCGAGTTCTGAGATGAGGAGTGTTAGAGGAGGAAACTCATAGAGTTGTTTAATACTCTGTAAGCTCAACAAGGAGTGCTTGAGAAGAAGTTTCCAAGAGGGAACATATATCCCTTCAAGGAACAAAAGGGGCAGAGACCTCTGAGGTCCGAGCAGTTGAAGCTCAAGGTGAAATAGAGTTGATGAGCACTCTCAAGGAAGACCTGTGCAAGGAGTGCACTAGGACAACACTTAGACAAGTGTTGAAAGAAGTCGTTTGAGAGACTTCATTGAGAACAAGGAGATCATGGAGGTGTGAACTTGTTTCAAGTTCAAAAATCTCAAGAGGAAGAGTGCAGAGTGTGCCAGGAGGGCACTAGAAATGCCTTTAAAGGAAAGCAGAGGTCTGAGACCCTTAGGAGACTAAGAAAGTTGAGATCTCAGGAGGAATAGTTCCATTATGTCCTGAGTCTCTGAAAAGAGTTCAGAAGGTTGAGAACAATCCAATTATTGGACTGAGGGAGAAGTTTTAAGTGTGAAGAGAAGCGTAAGTGTGCATCGGGACCCAATTCCCTCGAGTTGAAAAGCTTAGAAGAGATAGTGCAAGTGTGCACATAGACTCTGCGAGGTGGATAGAGTGTAAATACCTTTACAGGTTCAATTTGAAGAGACAGCGCAAAGAGTGTGCAGAGGAAAACATTTCAAGTGCCAAAGCTCAGGAGGAGTGACAATAGTCGTTGGATCATCTGTGAGAGGAGAATATCTGGATTGTTGAATTCCATATCTAGACACACAAAGGAGTGCACAGAGGAAAAATATAGATCCCATCCATTGGATCTGAGCGCGTGTACCAACACTCGTTGGATCCAGAGGTAAGTGCACAAAACTTAATCCCTTTTAAAGTGCACAAGAGAGTGGGATAGCCGAAGTCCCGAAGTCCCGAAGTGGATCGGGACCACCCATAATCAATAGATACATGTGGAAAAATATCTAAGACTCCAGAGCGGAAGTACTCCGGGAGTTCTTGGACAAGCAAAGGGTGAAGTTGCTGAATTTACAAAGCCTGGAGCTCATCCTAGCCGCTGGTGCTGGAAGCGACACGTGGAGCGATATTTGAGACTCCATAGGAACAACACTCAGAGATATTTCAGACGAGTAGGTTGCAAGATCGTTGAAGTCTCGAAGTAGTGGAGTAGATCCTGGTCATTGATCGCCAAGAGGCACATGGAATCATATCATGGACTCCGAAAGGAAGCACTCTAGGAGAAAGGGAGTGCGGAAAGTGGAAAAATTCCCGAAGTCACAGGGTGTCAGAGGAGATATGAGCCGTCTATTGAAAAGGACGCGTGTTAGTGGATCGTAGAATTTGGAGCAGTCGTACTCCGAAAGATCCAAGGTGTGGAGATAGTAAGAACTCTCGAATGTCGAAGTTCCAAATCCATCAGAGTTGTCCATTTTACAAGGACACGTGGCAGTAGATCGTTAACTCCGGAGGAGAGCCACTCCAGAGGATTTGAAGTTTAGATCTTTGAAAACTACTGAAGCCAGAAGAAACAGAGAAGACCTCAGCCTTCCATCAGTCGGAGATGCATGGCGAGAGATTCGACATTCAAGAGGAGGGAATGAAAAAGGTTTGAAAACTCATGAGGAGTCAGGAGCTGAAGCAGATTTGAGCCATCTGTTGGTGAGGATAGGTGTCGCCAAATCCTGCACTCTGGAGCAGGAGCACTCCGAAGGAAAGTGGAGTTGGTGGAGGAAGAACTTCTGAAGGTCGAAGTGCCAGAGCCCGAAGCTCCTACGGGCCGTTGATATTAAAGGAGAGCGTGGAGCCTTGATTTGTGAGGGGACACATGGAGGACGGAGGTTTACTCTGTCAGAGAGCCACTACAAAGGGTTTGTGGAGTGTGCATGCATATTCGGCCGAAGCCCTAATTTTTGAAGGAAGATTCTGAGCCATAGATGTCAGGGAGGAAAGAGAGCCATAGATTCCATCCAGGTAATTTCGTTGGTTCAGGTTTCATAGGAATTGGCAACGACCGCAGTTGAAATGGCCGAAGCCTGAAGTTATGAAGCACTCAGGTGATTAAGCCCCGGGTCATAGCCCGAGGTCGCATGTGGAGAAGGGCTAGCGAAAAGAGAGCTAGTGCCTATTATTTAAAATTTTAAAAGGGGACAGGGGATTAGCAAGAGCCCGCGGGTTCAATAGGACCTGTGCCTAAGGAGAAAGGGGGCCTACATAACTTGTTTTGGTTTCCAGTAGTGGGACCGAAGAGCTGATCCAGCTCAGAGATTTGAAGATCCTATACCAGGAGGTCACAGAACCTCTAGGAGGGAAGGGGGGGCTACATCAAGTGGTATCAGAGCCAAATATTTGATTTCTATAGGAAAATTTGAAAGGAGATACTCTGATACCATCAAGTGGTATCAGAGCATAAATTTTCTTATAGACATAAGGCAAAGGAAAGAGGAGATAATATGACAACAACAAGTAGTATCAGAGGTCTAATTTCTCTTATAGACATCAGGTGAAGGAGGAGGCAGAGTGTGATTCTTTGCAAATACTGTTGCAAGTTGTGCAGTAGATGGTAAACAACTAGGTGGGTTGTAGGAGAAGATGGAGACACTCTCAGTTGTAGAGTGGACAATAGACAGCTAGGTGGGCTGAGGACAAGAGAATATGGCTACTGAAATCCATAGGCATGAACAGGGAGAGGACCACAAGAACAAAAATAAAGCAGAAATGGACAAGGAGCTCGAAGAAATTAGAGCAGAAATTGACAGGCTAGTGTTGAGAATGCAACAAGAGTCCCAGGTATGCTAGAGGTACGAGTGGCCCATAAAGCAAAGAGAAAGGTGGCCTATTCAGAATTTGTTGGCCAGAAGGAAGCAACAAGTGTTGAGGAGGTGGCTGAGGAAAGTTCAAACCCTCAGTGACATAGAAAAGTTGGTTTGCGTCTGTGAGCCGAAATTTGGAGAAAACCTCAGTGGTGACGAGGAGAAGAGATCAACAGTTGATCTCATAGACTAGCAGGAGCGTAGGACAGAAATCCCATATTGCCAGGTGGGCAATGGAGAGAAGAGGAGATTGTTTGAGAGTCTCATGAACTTAGCTTAGAGTTCATATCAACAAAGAGTGTTGATGGAAGAGGATCAGAGATGCATTCTGATCATTGGGGGAATTGAGGTATTCCTACCAAGTAGCCCAATTGAGGTCAGAACATGTGTTGTAGGTGCAGCAACAGAAGGAAAACTAGCTGTGACTGTCATAGAGGAGGAGGTGAAGGAGAAAATAGTGATGCCTGCCCCAACAGAAAAGGAGCACACAGTTGAGTTGGTCACACCATGGGAGCAAGAGTTGAGGTTGCTGGAGGATTGACTATGCCATCCATTCACATAAGAGGATTGCCATAATGCAGTCATGTATATTGAAGCAGAATGCCAACACGAGGAGCAGCTAGAAGAAGTTGGAGTTTCACCAATAGAGGAACTGACAGAAGGCATTATGTCAAAGGAGATAGTTGAGTAGCAGAAGATCAATGAGGAGCCTGCAGACCTGGAGCCTACAATAGAGTGGCAAGCAAATTCCACAGGAGATAAGATCAACACGGGGGATCGGGACTATCTGCCCTTTGATGTGTATGAGAAAGAGGAGTTGCAACCGAGAAGACTGCAAGGGAAAATCCAGCCAGTGGAGCAACTGGAAGAGATAATAGAAGAGATCAGAGAGTTGTTGTTGAGGTCAGCACAAGAAGCAGTCAATAGGAGGAAGCTGAACAAAGGAGAACCTACAAGAGCAGCAAGGCAGAAGCAACAGAAGCAACAACAAAGAAGAGGAGCAGGAGGACAACTCCAAGGGAAAGTTTGGTTGTTGAGCTCCACCTCAACAACACGCCAACTATTTAGCACATAAAAGAACATCCAAGGAAGGGAGAGGTGTAGTCCTCGCATTTTTAAATTTTAAATGTAATATTTAATGTTGTTAAATGTTGTAAAGATGGAAGAGCCGATTTAATGCCTTTCTATAGGTTGTAGATAAGGTCTTCTTTAATGGTTGAAAGTAGTTTGATATAGATCCGATTCAGACTAGATGTTCATTCAATGTAATCTTCCTAAGTAGATGGGTGTTTTAATTGTGATAGGATGTCACTAAGGTAGCTTGGAGGGAAAGCTCATTGAGCCTCTCATGTATAAAGAATTGTAACTTATTTGTAGTAGAGGTTGTTGAAGGTTGATTGTAAATCATTGTAAGACAAGAGAAGAAAGGAGAGGAGAGATCCAAGACATAGTTGCAGTCCGAGCTCACACATTTGTAACCGAGCATTCTGTTATCAATACAAAAGAATAGATTTCATTATCCATGAATTTCTATGTGGTGAATGTTTATGAATGTTTGATTTATGTTGATGTGTGTTTATGTGTGTATAGGTTGTAGATGTGTATGAGGTTTCCATATACAGGGTGAGGATATAATTCACTATCTTTTTGAGAGTTGTTGAGTTGTTATGGGTTCTTTAGGCTGTGCAAGGAGTGCACAACAAGGTATTGGAAACTCTATATCCATCACAAGGAGTGCGCATCTGAACTCTTTCAAGTCAGAGAAGAACATGCCAGGAGGGAACAATAAAACATTCACAAACTCACAGAGACATGGTTACTAAATACCCTAGAGGAAAGTTTGCACAAGAGTAAGCGTAGCACATAGTTATTGAGGACTATGTAGAGCTCTTCCAGGAGGGCATTGGCAAGTGAAAGTGTGCACAGGTGAGCTCTCTTTCAAGTTCTGAGAAGAGGAGTGTCAGAGGAGGACACTCACTGAGTTTTTGAATACTCTGTAAGATCAACAAGGAGTCCTTGAAAATAAGTTGCCAAGAGGGCACATATATCCCTTTGAGGAAAAAAATGGATAGAGACCTCTAAGGTCTGAGTAGTTGAATCTCAAGGTGAAACAAAGTTGTTGAACACTCTAGAGGAATACCTGTGCAAGGAGTGCACCAGGCCAACACTTAGACAAGTGTTTAAAGAATTCGTTTGAGAGACTTCATCGAGCGCAAGGAGAGCACGGAGGTGTGAACTTGTTTCAATTTCAAAAATCTCAAGACGAAGAGTGTAATGTCCCTTTCCAAATAGGAGCTCCAGAAGAGGAGGCTTAATGGTCTAAACTGCCCCGTTAGAATATAGCCAGGGCCAAAGAGGGGTAAACAGGGTTACTAGAGGTCACTCTAGTCACAGGTGTTGTATTCGAAAAGTGACATTGAGCTAAAAAGGGTTAAAAGCACTTTTAAGTCATTATGAGCTAAAAATAGAAGTCAACAGTGAATTAGGGTTTCAGCAGTGATTTAGGGTTTTGGAAGTCAACAATGAATTAGGGTTTCAACATGATTTATGGTTTTGGAAATCAACAAAGAATTAGGGTTTCATAATGATTTAGGGTTTTGGAAATATTTAAAGGAAGGGTTAACGACCTAATTCATCATTATGCAGATTATGACTTGTCATTGAGGAGAATGGGCGCATCTCAGGAGAGATAGTTTAGTGTATTCTAGGAGGAAGACACCAGTTGGTTGATTTCAGTGTTGAAAGACACACCCTAATCACCGGGAAGATCATCCAGGTCTTCCATCATTCTTCATTGATTCCGCAGTGCTCCCATATTCCGGGTATTATCTTTTGGTTGCTTATTTGTATTCTGGCTAATATCCTTTTGTCTTTTGATCTAGCCGAGTGTTGTTATTTTATTCAGCCGCAATTGCTTATTAATATTCCAGCTAAGATCATTTGTATGTTGATCTAGTCAAGTATAGTCAGTTATTCATCCGCATTTGGCCATTTTGTAATCCACAGAGATATCATAATACAAACTTTGCAGTCCTTTGTTGCGTTTATTATTTGTATGATAATTTATATGCTATAAACCTTTGATCCTACACACACATTATTAGCGTTTCCTAGAATAGACAAGTTAGGAACTTTATAGTGGTATCAGAGCTTTAGTCCTACCAGCCTATGACTAAAGACAATGAGTGCAGGAGAAGACCCAGAGGGCCGTGAACACATAGGTGATGAATATGTCACTTAAAACAGGCATCAGGAAAGAAGGCATAAGCCTGATTTCCCCCCTTTTCCTCCTAGCTCAAAGGAAGAGGAAGAGGCACACAGAGAAGCAGAGAGAAGGGCAGAGCATGAGGCTGAGCGCAAGGCAGAGAGGATGCTAGGAGATAGATATGAGCAACCAGAGGGTAGTGGCAAGGCCCCCTATAGATCCAGAGGCATCTTTCATGTAGGTTATCCACGGTATGTTAGCTAGTCAACAGACCATGTCTCAGTCCTTAGCACATGTGGTTGATAGATTGGCTAGAGTGGGCACCCCAGATACACAAGTCCCGCATGCAGCACAGGGGAACTCGGGAGAAGGCAATATACCCCAGTCACCCTCTCGTACATACACCTCTGTGAGTAGGATTCCCAGACCCTTGTTTCCCAGTTTCCAGAGGGCACCCCCGGTAGCAACACCTCCACCAATAGCATAGAGGCCACCCACCCATGCCGATGACATTGCAGAGTATAGGAGGGAGTACGTAGCATTGGGTCATGAATTCCATCAGGACATGACCTTAGTCGAGTACTGTGGACTCAGACTCAGGAACTACCCCAAAGAGCCGCAAAGGGGAGGACCACAACAATAGTAGGGGCATAACCTCGATTTCATCCAAAAAGTTGGGAAACTCACCATCCCTTCTTTCGACGGATCATCCAAATACATCACCAAAGCTTGGGTACAGAAGCTAGACATGTATTACAAGCTCAACCAGATGATTGAGATAGAAGCCATCAATTTCGTGACCTTACACTTGGAGGGTGAGGCACATGAGTGGTGGTATCATGGACTGGTTAAATTGGGTCACAGTCACATCACCTCCTATAGGGATTTTACAGATAGGCTCATGGATAGGTTTGACAGGAAGGATCCCAAGATACACTTTAGGGATCTAGCCCAATTGAGACAAACTGGCACAGCAGAGGCATTCATCACAGACTTTCAGCGAGTAGTCGTGGCAGTGACAGATATATCAGAGCCCAGGTTGATCATGCTATTCACAGAAGGACAACCAGAGCCTTTGAGAGGATGGATGAAGGCATACAGGCCTCCCACTTTGCAGGATGCCATCCTTCGCACTCAAGATTTGGCAGAATCAGTGCCAAAGACTAAAACTTTCTCCAAACCATTTGTGCCCCAGAGGGATCAAGACAGGAAGACATTGCAGATAGAATGGAAGGGCAAGGAGAAGTTGGATGATGAGACTAGGCGAGAGCTTATGAGGAAGAAGCTTTGCTTCAACTGCAGAGATCCTTGGGTCCTAGGCCACAGGTGCATGGGCAAATGAGAGATTCATTATATTGAGGTAGCAGCAGATAGCGTGGACAGTGAGGAGGAGGAGCAAGACAGTGGATCCACTAGTTCAAAGGAGGAGTCAACACCAGCAGAGGAGAAGCCTCCCTGTAGACCACAGACACTTATAGGAGCCCATCCTCCAGTAGTCCCACAACTGTCAGAACAGGTTAACAGGAGGAAACCAACAAAGGGAGGTGTCATAGTGACCCTTTTTGGTGTTCCTAGGTATGATACCCTCCGTATCAGAGGGATTATTTAGGGCCAATGGGAAATCGCCATGATAGATGGTGGGGCCACCTACAACTTCATCGACGCTTCACTAGTATTGAGATGGACACTTCAGACAGAGGAGTTTGAGGGGTTTGATGTTGTGGTAGCAAATGGCCACACAGTGGAGTGTCTAGATAGAGTTCCCAACTTAGAGATGAAGTTAGGCAACTGCATAGTGAGAGACACATCTTATGTGGTTGACCTATTAGACATAGATATGGTGTTAGGAGTTCAGTGGATGATTACCTTGGTAAAAATCACTACCAACTACCAAACCTTGGAAATGGGATTCAGAGATCAGGATGGGAAGAAGGTTGTTCTAAGAGGTATGTCGACAGGAGCACCTAGGACAGTTTCAGTCAAGAGGATGCAGAGAATATTTAGACATGGGGAGGTAACATATGCCGCAGAATGCTTGATCACTACTCAGAATGATTCAGAAGGTCGACAATAATACCATACAGAGATCAAGAATTTATTGGGACGACATCAATAGGTCTTTGAGGCAATTCCACCAGGGAGACCACCTGATAGGGGGTTTGAGCACACCATTGAGTTGGAGGAGGGGGCCAAACCTATGACCACCCCCCCCCTATCGTCATCCTAGGAGGTTCAAGGATGAGATAGAGAAGGCAATCAAGGAATTGCTGGCCATGGGACACATCAGACCGAGCAATACCCCATTTGCTTCTTTGGTTGTCTTAGTTCTGAAGAAGGATGGCACCATGAGGATGTGCATTGATTACCGTACCTTGAACAAGTAAACCATCAAGAACTGATACCCTATCCCATGCATTGATGAGTTGATGGATGAACTGTATGGGGCGGCTTTCTTCTCAAAAATTGATCTACGCTCTGGATATCATCAGATCAACATCCGAGAGAAGGACATAGAGAAGATGACATGTCGATGTCATTTTGGACACTTCAAGTTCCTGGTTATGCCATTTGGGCTAACCAATGCGCCTGCTACATTCCAGTCTTGCATGAACCATATATTTAAGGATCATTTAAGGAAATCAGTCTTGGTTTTCTTCGATGACATCTTGATCTATACCCGGTCATGGCAATAGCATATGAGGCACCTGGATGAGGTATTGAGCATCATGGAGGCACAATCATTATATGCCAAAGAGTCCAAGTGCGAGTTCAGTATGACAGAGCTACTTTACTTAGGCCACATCATTAGTGCACAGGGGGTATAGGTGCACCAAGAGAAGATCATGGCCATTCTGGATTGGTCAATGCCCAAGAACATGACAGAATTGAGGAGCTTCTTCGGGTTGTATATCTATTACAGGCGGTTCGTCCAGGGTTTTTCTCAGCTTGGAGCACCGCTGATAGATCTTACCAAGCATGGGGCCTTCATATGGACCGATAAATCACAAGAAGCCTTTGATCACATGAAGGAAGTCATGGGCACTTGTCCAGTGTTGGCACTACCAGAATTCACCTTGCCATTTGTACTAGAGTGTGATGCATCCGACGAAGGGATCGGTGCAGTTTTTATGTAGGGAGGACACCCCATTGTATTCGAGAGTTGGAAGCTTAGTCAAACTGAGAGGTTTTACTCCATTTATGACAAGGAAATGTTGGGAATCATGCATGCCTTGACCAAGTTCGGACAATATTTGGTGGGCAACAAATTCGTGGTCAAGACCAATCACAACAGTTTGAAGTATTTCCTTGAGAAGAAGGACCTCAATGAGCACCAACATAAATGGGTGAAGAAAGATATAGGCATTTGACTTTGACATAGAGTATGTCAAGGGGAAGAAGAACATTGTGGCCGATGCACTATCGAGGAGACCTGCGACATGTTCATTGATGGAGATTTCAGCAGATTAGAAATCCCACTTGTTAGTGGAATATTCCAAGAACAAGTTTGCTTGTGAGGTGATGGATGGGTAGATACAGGATGACCGGTATAGGGTCATTGATGATGTCATATTTTACAAGGATAGAGTCTACTTGGTGCCAGATTTAGGGCTTAAGAAGAAGATCATCACCGCAGTTCATGATTCACCTCTAGCAGGCCATCAGGGGTTTTTCAAAACCTACAGACATATCAGAGAGAGGTTCTCATGGAAGGGTCTCAAACAAGACGTTATGAGACACGTCAGTGAGTGTGTGACTTTCCAGCAGAACAAGTCAGAGCATGCTCTTCCAGCAGGGCTACTTCAGCCACTCCCCATTCCAGAGAAGAAATGGGAGAGTATATCTATGGACTTCATCACCGGTCTACCCAAGGTCCAGGGTAAGGACTGTATCTATGTAGTGGTCGATATATTGACCAAGTTTTCTCACTTCTACGCCATATCGACAGAGAACAACGTAGTTTAAGTAGTCGAGCTTTTCTTCAGGGAGGTCTTCAGACTTCATGGGTTGCCGAAAGTCGGTTCATATGGACATTTTGGAGAGAGTTGTTTCGGTTGGTGGGGACAGAGTTGACACCTAGCACCAGCTATCACCCTCAGACATATGGGCAGACCGAGATTGTCAACAAGTGGGTTGAAGGGTATTTGAGGAAATATGTAGGAGGAAAACATAGAACGTGGGTAGGAGGACAACATAGAACATGGGTAAAGTGGTTACATTTAGGAGAACATTGCTACAACACCACCTTCCACATGTCCATTGGTATGACACCCTTCTGAGCATTGTATGGATATGATGCTCTCACTTTGGTAGACTTGGTCTTCGGGGAGAGCAGAGCTCCCAAGGCCAAGGATTAGATCATAGAGAGTTAGGATATTCTCAAGTTGTTGAAAGAGAACCTGCAGACGACGCAAAACTGACAGAATATAAGTGCGGACAAGCAAAGGATAGAGCACAACTTTGAGGTTGGAGTTTTGGTTTTCTGGAGACTCCAACCCTACAGACAGTCATCACCGAAGAAGAGTGGGGCCGAGAATCTCAAGCCTAGATTTTATGGTCCTTACAGGATCATGCGCTGAGTAGGCAAGGTTGCTTATGAGCTAGAGCTTCCAGAGGGAAGCAATATTCATAACGTGATCCACGTGTCTTGCCTAAAAAAGGTAGTGGGACAATTCATTAACACATCAGAGGAGCTTCCCCCGTTGGATGAGGAGGGACAGTTGGAGTTAGTTTCGGAGGAGGTTTTGGAGTTCTGGGAGCAGAAACTAAAGAGCAGGATCATTAGAGAGTGTTTAATCAGATGGAGAGGGCTTCCAGTAGAGGACACTACTTGGGAGAGTGAGCAGGTGTTGCAGCACCTTGGACTGGTATTGCTTGAGGACAAGCAATTTCAGGAAGGGAGGACTGTAATGTCCCTTTCCAAATAGGAGCTCCAAAAGAGGAGGCTTAATGGTCTAAACTACCCCGTTAGACTATAGCCAAGGCCAAAGAGGGGTAAATAGGGTTACTAGAGGTCACTCCAGTCACAGGTGTTATATTCGGAAAGTGACATTGAGCTAAAAAGGGTTAAAAGCACTTTTAAGTCATTATGTGCTAAAAATAGAATTCAACAGTGAATTAGGGTTTCAGCAGTGATTTAGGGTTTTGGAAGTCAAAAAGGAATTAGGGTTTCAACATGATTTAGGGTTTTGGAAATCAACAACAAATTAGGGTTTTAGCATGATTTAGGGTTTTGGAAAGCTATAAAGGAAGGGTCAGTGACCTAATTCATCATTATGCAGATTATGACTTTTCATTGAGGAGAAGAGGTGCATCTCAGGAGAGATAGTTTAGTGTATTCCAGGAGGAAGACACCAGTTGGATGATTTCGGTGTTGAAAGACACACCCTAGTCACCGGGAAGATTATCCAGGTCTTCCATCATTCTTCATTGATTTCGCAGTGCTCCCATATTCTGGGTATTATCTTTTAGTTGCTTATTTTTATTCCGGCTAAGATCCTTTTGTCTTTTGATCTAGCCGAGTGTTGTTATTTTATTTAGCCGCAATTGCTTATTTATATTCCATCTAAGATCCTTTGTATGTTGATCTACTCGAGTATTTTCAGTTATTTAGCCGCATTCGACCATTTTGTAATCCACAAAGATATCATAATACAAACTTTATAGTCCTTTGTCACGTTTATTATTTGTATGATCATTTATATGCTATAAACCTTTCATCCTACACACACATTAGTAGCGTTTCCTAGACTAGCCAAGTCAAAAACATTACAAAGAGTGTAGAGTGTGCCAGGAGGGCACCATAAATTGCTTTGAAGGAAAGAAGAGGGACGAGACCCTTAGGAGACTAAGCAAGTTGATAGATCAGGAGGAATAATGCCATTGCACCCTGAGTCTCTGCAAAGAGTTCAAAAGGCTGCAAACAATCCAAGTCTCAGACTGTGGGAGAAGTTTTAAGTGTGCGAAGAAGAGTAAGTGTGCACTGGGACCCAAGTCCCTCGAGTTGACAAGATCAGAAGAGATATTGCAACTGTGCACATAGACTCTGCGAGGAGGACAGAGTGTAAGGACCTTTACAATTTTGAGTTGAAGAGACAGTGCAAAGAGTGCACAGAGGCAAACATTTCAAGTGCCAAAGCTCAGAAGGAGGAATGACAATAGTCATTGGATCATCTACGAGAGGAGAATATCTGGACCGTCGAATTCTATGTCTAGACACCCAAAGGAGCACGCAGAGGATAAATATATATACCATCCATCGGATATGAGCATGTGGACCAAAAACCATTGGATCCAGAGGTAAGTGCATGAAACTTAATCCATTTTAAAGTGCACAGGAGAGTGGGATAGTTGAATTCCCGAATTGGATCGGGACCGCCCATAGTCAAGAGAGACACCTGGCGAAAGATATGAGAATCTGGAGAGGAATTACTCCGAGAGTTCTCGGACAAGAAAAGGGTGAAGTTGTCGAAGTTCTGAAGCCCAGAGCTCATCCCAGTCTTTGGTACTAGAAGGGACATGTGGAGCGAGATCTGAGACTCCAGAGGAAGGGACACGTGGAGAAAGATCTGAGACTCCAGAGTATTTGACGTTTAGTGCTTCGAAAACTCCTGAAGCCCGAAACAGTGGAGAATATATCAGTCATCCATCAGTCAGAGATGCTTGGTGGGAGATCCGGCTTTCTATAGGAGCAAGTGAATAAGGTTCGAAAACTCATGAAGAGTCAGGAGATAAATCAAATCTAATTCGTCCATTGGTGAGGACATGTGTTGCCAGATCCTGCACTCTGGAGCAGGAGCACTCCAGAGGAAAGTGGAGTTGGTGGAGGAAGAACTCCGAAAGGCCGAAGCGTCAGATCCCGAAGCTCCTGCAGGCCATTGATCTTAAAGGAGAGCGTGGACCATTGATTTTTGAGGGGACATGTGGAGGATGGAGGTTCACTCCATCAGAAAGCCACTCTGGAGGTTTTGTGGAGTGTGTATGCAGATTCGTCTGAAGCCCGAATTGGTGAAGGAAGAGTCTGAGTCATAGATCTCAGCGAGGAATGAGATCTGTAGATTTTGTCCGGGTAAGTTCACCAGTTCAAGGTTCGGAGGACTTGGCGATGATTGCGGTTGAAATGGCCGAAGCTCAAAGTTACAAAGTGCTCAGGATATTAAGCCCCAGGTCATAGACCGAGGTCGCATGTGGAGTAGGGCTACCGAAAAGAGAGCTAGCACATGTTATTTAAAGTTTTAAAAGGGGACAGGGGTTTAGCAGGATCCCACAAGTTCAATAGGACATGGACCTATGGAGAAAAGGGGCATGTGTAACTTGTTTTGGGTTCTAGCAGGGGGGCTAAAGAGATGATCCAACTTAGATATTTGAAGATCCTAGACTGGGAGGTCATAGAAACCCTAGTAGGGAATGGGGGGATGCATCAGATAGTTTGACCTAATATCGACATTGGAAATATCTTCACATTTTTTAGCTGATAAAAAATATCATTTATCCTTATCAAAGGATACGTATTCTTGACAGTCACCTTGTTCAATTTCCTGAAATAAATGCATAGCCTCAAGGTACCATATTTTTTCATAAAAAATAACAGTGGGGAACCCCAAGGTGACACACTTGGGCATATATACCCCGTCTTCAATCGATCTTCAAGCTTCATATGCAATTCCTTTATCTCTGGTGTACTCATCCTCTAAGGAGTCTTGGATAGTAGGGCAGCTTCAGGCATCAAATTAATGGAGAAATCTATATCTCTCTTTGGTGGAAACCACGATGTCTCTTTAAATGCATCTTTAAATTCTTTCAATGATGGGTAATGTTCAATACATGGCTCTTTATCCTTATATGCCTCTTCCATGTATGTTTCATAAATTTGACATCTTTTTCTGAAGCTTATTTTTAGATGCAAGGATGAAATATATCTAATAGATACTGCTCATGGAATACCTTGAATTGTCTTCAAGTTCCCTTCTTCATCGAAACAAGTGAATTCCTTGTTATAACAACCGAGGACAACATGATGCATGTCCAACCAATATAGACCAATTAAGAAATCATATGAACCTAAAGGTATGATTTTCAAATCTGCTTTTGTACTCAGTCCATTCATGTCCAATGGACAATCCTGAAGAAACTCATTTATTATTCTTTTAGCTCATGTAGCTAGATGAACTAGTCAATATTTCCCAAGCTTGCTTATTTGAAAATGAAGTCTTTCCACCAAATTAGGATCTATATAACTATGAATATCTCCTGAATCAATTAAAATATCTATAGGTTGGTCACTGGTCTTAACTTCCACTTCAATCATGTGAGACCAAAAATCAGCTTGCTTGTTGTCCAAGGCTGCATAGATCCTTAGCATGATTCTGCCCACGTCCTCAATTGTATGAACATGTTTTACATTGTGAATATTTTTCACTCTTTCACCTCTATGAGAGAAATATTTGTACATGTGGACTCCCTCACAACCCCAACATTTAATAGGATACTACCTTGGCCTTTTCCCCAATGTTTCTAACATTCTAGGTTCATTTTGAATTGGATTCCCTTGAGAACTATTTCTGAAGAATGGTGGCTTGTGACATTTTTTTCCTCTTCTCTATTGTACCTTTCTTATTGTAAACCCAATCTCTCTAAAAGGTTGATCCTTCTCTATACTGATCATAAAGTAATTTGGCTCTCCTTATTGCTTCCTCCAATGTCTTAAGATCTTCGTGTTGTATCTTATCATTGAATATTGAAGGTAAACCACTCAGAAACCTTTGAATCTGGACTTTCTCATCCTTGATGAAGTCAACATACCTCAACAGATCCAATAATCTTCTGTCATACTCACCCATAGTCATGTTCCAAAGATTGAGTTCAAATAACTGCTTCATATTCGTATAATAATAACGCTTGGACATGCATTTCTTCTGAAAATACTTTTTGAACTTCCTCCAAGTTATCTTCTTCTCATCAATGTGTTGTACTTGCATGATTCAGTCCCACCACATTGATGTTTTTCCCTTGAGATGGTAAATTGCAATTCTACCTTCTTCCTGTAAGGAATAATTATGCAATTGGAAATATTTCCTGATGCCTAGAAACCATGCTTCTTCATCCTCATCCTTCTTTTTCTCACCATCAAAGGTAGGATTTTTTAACTTCTTGAACTCCCCCTACAATTCATCCACTCCATACCTCCTCTTATGCTTTATGATATGAGATAAACTTGGAATGCTTTCTTCTCTTCTAATATAATCTCTTGGTGAGTGATTATGATGTCGACTAGCACTTCTATATTCTTCCTTCTTGGAATGAGATCTTTGACTCTTTGAATTACTTGAATCTGTCCCCTTATCCACCTTCTTCTCTATTCTTTCCAAAATATGAAACAACTTGATATTGATGTCATATTTCTTCTCTTTATCTTTCATAAGCCTCTCATTATCAATTTATATATCAACACATCTCTTTGTAGACTCTTTCTTGTCTTCGCTAAATTTGTTCTTTCTTTTGTTCCTTCTCTACTCCCATTTTATTCAGTTTCTACATTACCCATGCTCACATACAATCCTCTAAATTCTTCCTCATGGTTGTAGGTTCTCTGTGCATCTTCCATGAATATGGTCTCTCTTATGAATCATCTCTATTCTATTTTCCCCTTAATTCTTCAAAATGTGCATGCAACACAATTTCTTAGACAAATAATGAAACATTTTTGTAAAATCATGCACAATTCTACCCTTTAGCGCACCAAAAATATTCTCCCTAATTCCTTGTGAATTTTATTTCTATATTCATAGTTTTGGGTGAATATCTAGATTTCTCTACCCAATACCTTTCTAATTGATATATTCTTTCTCAATTTTGAGGTCCAAGTAGCAATTTATATCCATTTGAACAGTACCCATTTACTCCTTTTGTACACTTTTCATTCTAGTGCAATTTATCACAAACACCAACTTCTGTTACTTATAGAAGTAAATATGTTAGGAAAAAGGGAAAATTTTGTATAAGGAATATATATTAATGATGACAAGGAATTCATATAAAATCACATATTATCAATCTGATGCTCCAGTAAAAAACTATAGCAATATTGAAATGACAACTTTGTCCTTTTTCACTTTCCATTGGCTTAACAATTTATCCATGTTCATGCATCCCTACACTAACACCTTTGGGGTTTTGACAGAATATTAATTGGGTTTATTCAAGAACACATTTTTAACATTATTTCCAATTTTCACCTTTATTTGGGCTCTAGGATGATGGTTACAACCTGCTGAAGTTTTGATTGTTTTCCCCCTTTTACCTTGTATGCTACAGGTGTCTTCCTTCTCATCATGTACACTTTTAGCTACCCAAATTCAAAATTTGGATCCATATATGTCTTCTATGGTCCATTATATTTCCATATACTACTTCTGTATCCAAAAATTACTTTTGAGCATGAATTTATAACCTCTAGAAGTCAACTAGCACTAGAATTTTACCTTGCATTGTTTAGCCTCTAACTTTATCATACAATATTTGTTTGCAAAAAGGAATAGCTCATTGGAAAGATCTATTCGAGATATTTTGTTTAAGTTGCAGAGACTATATGTATTGCCTATGACAATTACAATATCAAAATTTAGATCTCCTAAAAACACTATATCTGGTGCCTACGACATTTACAGTCTCAAAATTTAGATCTCCTAAAAACACTGTTTAGGGCCTCAAAAATTCCTTGCAAGTTTATTACCCACAAAACAATATAAATTTATGATAATTTTAACTTATTTCTGACATGGATACTAATCTGGAATTCTGGTTCCACCTAACACCTTGATATGAAGCCATGCCAACTTCCTACCCTTCATGGCCCTGCCTCGTCAACCTTCAAGACCTTCTCGCTTCTCTCTTTCCTCTTTCTTATTTTATTTATTTTACTTTACCTTTATCCTTTGAGCCCCACCATACCTGCATGTCCACCTTGTACCTTCTCTGACCATGGATGGGAAAGGGGTCCCACCTCTTCTACCATGTCTCAACGTGACACCCTTTCCTTGGTCGTGGGGATGGGTGGGTCCCATCCCACACCCTTTTCCTTGGGCGCATGAAAATTGATCATTCCTTCGATCAAACGACCAATATGTAAGGAAGATCAATTGTCCCAATGGATTTTCAGGGTTAAATTTGCATGATTTTTATCATCATACATTCCTCCAATACCACTACACCACCACGCTAACATGTGGAAGCTTCACAACCATTTCTAAGGATTCTTGTAATTCTGAAAATTTCCTTTAAACATCCTCATACCACTTATCGTACCATGATCCTCTCCTCCTCTACTATGGCATCCACATCACCTATCGGGCCTACCATTTCACACTACAACTGTGAACTTTCCATCGTGGATTTCCACCATGGACCTGCCACCATGGTAGTCCACATCATTGCCACATGGCATCCACGTCATTGTTGACATCATGTTTGGTAAAATACCCAAATTTTCCCAAATTTTGAAATTTTTTTAGGTTTGTACAATTTTTAATTTTTTTGCATAGGCCACCATGGAAGCTCTAAAACTAATATTCTTATGGTCAATTCGACCCTGCACTCAGCTAATTTGTTTCAAGCTTGACCCTTCGACATTTATGGGCATGCATTCCTCCTGAATTCACTAAGAAATTGGGGATTTACCCATTTTTTCCATGGCTACACATAAATTCATAAATTCGTTCCATTCCAGGCCTAAATTTACCCATTCAAAGGTTATTAATTACATATTCTAACCCATGAATACAAATCTCGCAAAATTGTAGGAAATTTGCAAAATGTTTCCTTGGTAATTTTAACGAATATAATGTAGATGTCTTCTGAAATTTAAATATCCAATTTTCTAATTTAGTGTGCTACATCTGGCCCATGCAGGCTTAGTATTCACCCCGCAACTTTGATACCACAATGTAATGTCCCCAGCCCCAAGATGAGCCATGCCACACAAAACCCGACTTTTATTACAATTGAAAATTTGAATTTCTTTAAATTATTCCCATTATACCTCTCAATAGAATGCCACCCCCGAGATGGAGATATGAATCCACTAGGGAAAAGGGTTCCTAAGACATAATAAGGTATAACATACATCACAATAAAACTCAGTTCAAGGTGCCAAATCCAGCAACAGTTCCCAACTCACAGCCTCTCATTCCCCACAACCTGTCCCACCCAAAGAGGTGTACCCCTTCTCTTCTCAACAACCCTTCAGTTATCCCACATCCCTTCTAGGGATTCAAAAATACATTAAACAAGAATTATCAAAGCTTTGTAGAACCTAGAACACAAGTCTTCTCTAAGATCTCAACACCCACTATCACAATGCCTCTCCCACCCAAAACAGAATTATATATAGGCATGACAACCTCTTTCTTCAACCATAACTGCCAAGGATTTACAAGGTAATAGTCCATATAAAAGTTCTCTCAGTAAAGGTATGGATGATCGATGGAATGAATGCATCAATGATTGAATGAAGGATAAAATTACACTAATTCCAAACAATATATTGTAATTCTCTTAACTTGACACTTGTCACATTATGACCTCCCTTTGATTCAACTTGGTGACTCGTTCCCAACCTTTAGGAACTTACAATAAAATAATATCACGTGACTTTTGAGTTTAGGAATAATATTTTAATATTCCCTTGGGTTAGGTCCCCTTGACTTAGACCCTCCTCCTATATCCTTATCCCACTTTTCCTCTTGTGGAGTCTTAGCCCCTCATCCTCTTTCATCTAACTTGGTCTGCAACTGTGATGTATTTTATTAATACATAACCTAGTGTGATTACATATTACAATGATAGGCTCAATGGCCTTTTTAGCATATAATATCTTTATATTAATAATAACATAGGCACTCTGGCCTCAAACATATATACAAAGGCACTCTATACTTAAAACATCCTAGCTCACTAACCTATAAATCATATGTACATTTACAATTAGGGTGCAACCTAGGGTTATTAAAACATGAGTGATAGTGAATAGGATGGTGTAGAGTGAGATGTCCATTACATTCTCGAGAGACAACTTGTTTCTACTATTATGGGCACTTGTATGACAGTATTGGACTATGTCTTCATCCACAAATCCACTTGCCCCATCTGTTCCTCGAGTATGGAATAACATGGCTCTACAACTCAATAATCCTTTAAGGAAGTATATTTACTTGATATCAATAGTTAGGATTTGGTCCCCCACCTAAAAATACTAGTTGTCGAGGTTATATAACCCAACCAGTCTTTGTAATAAAGGTACCTATTCCCTCATATTCTATGTTAGGAATACATTTAGTATCCCACTTTCTCTCAAAGAATCAAGAGTGGGTGCATTCCATAGTGCGGCCATGTCCTCCATTTCATATTATCTCTCTTTCCATTCAATCATTTTGTTTGGTTGGCCTACATAAACAAGAAAAAATCATAGAATGAGCCATAGAGAATAAAAAATTTGAGGAAATATACATGCATGACTATATTTTTTACTTTATGGAGATGGTCACTCTCTATTTTTTCAACAGGGTGCTATGAGTCGCATCACTGACTTGATTACATTGAAATTGAGGCTTTATGGTCACCCTTGGTTACAATAAGATGGCATGACCATCCACTCGAGTCAAAATCAGGGTCTCTGAATGGTTGGATTTTTAGGAAAATGCATCAAGGCATTACTCAACTGAAAGAGGAGGATTAGATTTCTTAACTGGTCCGAACAAAACTATATTTGGTGGCCTAAATGTTTGGGATTATTCACTTGAGTTTTTGGAAGAAGGGGGTTTTTGCTTCAAATGGTAAGCTTCTCCAAGGTAAGAACTCCAAAATGACCCATTTTTACACTAATTATGATTTTTAGTATGGGTTTGGGTCTCAAAATACCACTATTAATATTGGGATTCATAAAAATGTCTTTCCATTTACTTCTTTTTGGATATATGTTCCCATTTTTTTATGAGTTTTTGGGTCACTAAACTATTTGTTGGAAGCTATTTTTTGTCTATTTTTCAAAATTTGGCGACTGGGTTTTGGAATTTAATGGTAAAATCATCCAAAATTGAAGTAGGTGTTTCAAAATGGAATATAGGGATTAATTATTCCCTTCATTTCATGATTGCATTATTAACCACCCCCATTTCCATCACTCTACCTTAAGTTCGATCCTAGCAAGTTGGGACATAAGCCTCTCCTTGTTGCATATGATAAACCTCATAAAAGTAGGGGCTAGTTGGGTACAAGAAAATATCTACCAAGAACAGTCGAGGGAGAGTGCCTTTAACAAGTTGTTGAGAAACTAGAGAGAGAAAGGTTCCTCGGTGGTATCATGGCTTGGTAGAGGGGTGGCTTGAGTGCAGGTCCAAATGCATTTGAGCCTATGGTTTGGTGGATAGGAGTTCCCTCATAGTCAGTTGGTTGGTACATATTGAAAATAGATAAGTATCCCTACACCCTATATTTTTGTTCATGAATATGCATGTTTACTGATGAATAGACTGAGTATTACACTGCAAGTTTGTGTTCTTGAGTAATGATGGACCGAGATAAATGATTGTTCCCTATATATTTTTTCTTGAATAGATACGTTTGTATGACTGAGATCAGTCGTTGCATCATTTATAAGTCTATATAATATGCAATCTGTAATTGTGGAACGCTGGTATAGTTAGTAGAATTGAATCAATTCGAGTAAGAACCTGTAAGGGATTGAGATAAGTGACTCAAATAATTCCCTAAAGGTATGATAATTTATTTTTAATAATGGCATGAGGAAGGTCAGTACATGTCGACAAACCATGTATTCTTCCTCCTCTTGATACAAATTAATTGTGGGAGACCCAAACCTCATTTGGGTACCAAAAAATAGAGTCATGCATGCTAGGAATTGTGTTAAGAACCTGGGGAATCCTTGAAATGATTAAGTCCTGAATTAGATTGATAACCTGGGAAAAACCCATATTTTGAGTCTGAAGAAATTACTGTCGTTGGATTAGCATAGTGAGTAGATCCTAACCCTCCATCGGAGTTTGTTATGGAACATGTAGAGTACACACCCCAAATCAACGAGGATAGTTGATTCATCGGAGGAGAGACTACGGTGGGTTATAAACCATTGGATCCATTGTGGCGAACATGAGCAGAGTATAAATATGCCTAGGACTAAATATATTCATTATCGTTGGATATGGCATGATGATTTTTTCTGAACCATAGATCATGAGGGAAATTATTATTGGATTCCTAGGGTCAAAGTATCCTGAAATTCCCAAAGTAGAGGCATTCTGAAAGGGGGAGTCTGAGGGACAATATGGGTTGTCCATCAGGGAACAACCCTCGAATAACCTTCATTGTAGATCATCGTAGGTCTCATTTAAGAAAGAATAAGAGAAGAGATGACATCAACATGATGTGTTATGCTGATAGGGACCGCCAGCGCATCCAAAGGACAACACATGTTAGTTTGTGATTGAAGGAAGGACCAAGGGTTAGTTCCTATTAGATCATACCTTGGGATAGGTGTCGTCAAATATGAACCATCTGATCCATGAGATATAGAAATCTTGATCGTCCTTGAGAGAAGGTTGTTTGGAGTGATCACAGATACTAGGAAAGGATTGAATCTGATGGGAGTACTCTGAGGTTAAATATGGTTCATTGATCGAAGGTTAGCCACAAGGAATGTTGGTCGTTGATCTATCATGAGCCTTACCATTTCCCTTGGAAATGTTTAATAAAGGGAAGTGATGTTAGACTGATGAAGGAGATAGCCTAGTGGTTAGTGTATCATAGGTAGGACATGTCTCATCACCTGAGCGGTAAGTCGAGTATATCCATGATAATGTTTATGCCAATTCAAGTACACATGGAGGTCCATGTGTTGAGCAACGATTATTCCATGTGTCATGACCTTTTGGCATAGTGAGGGGATGGTCGTGATATGATGTGAAGTGCCACATGTCTCACCAGCGTGCCTTACGGGTGACGCGTGTCTCCAGTGGGATGGTCGATGAGATATGAGTGGTCACAAAGGGTCTAAAAAACTCTATAGCGTAGGCAGTGATATAGACTGTTATATCTAGACATGGGTATATCTCATTCATTCGTCAGAGTTTGAAAGGTTAATAAGGTCGTGTATTAGCCTAAAATTTTGATGATGATAAAGGATTCGGTGATAAGATGAGAGTCGTTGATTTATCACTAGGTGAGAGTAATCTTTGTCGTTGACTATTGTGAGACTCATATTAGAGAGGAGAGAGGATAATGGCATCATGATTATGTGTGGTTTCCATCATGGCACCCAACATTTCTAAGCAGTGGCAAGTGTCACTATCTGATTGGTCATCAAGACAAAGTGGGAAGATAACGATGACTGTTGATTTGGGTGGGAGTTAATCTCCACCGTTGATCACCATGAATTTGTTGGGAAGTGGTTGGAGGTGATGGAAAAGAGATCAGGAATGTTTATCCAGATGCATCATCATTGGGACTTGAGGGTTATACCTATTATACATTGGTTAGGAATGTTGACGACAACAAAAAGGATAGGAGAATTGGGACTGTTGGTCAGCACAGGGTGGAGATTTAATCTCAACCATTGATTTGATGTGGGTCCTTCCTTTTTGTTCTAGAATTGAAAAGGGGTGAGCGGTAACTACTGCACAAGTTAGAATCATCGACTCATTTAGAGTCATTGGATTCTCATCCCAAGGAACATTGAATCTAGGAGGCGTCCAATTAATGGATCGTCATTGTAATTTTGGTTGGGGTATTGACAACCATGGGAAATAAAACCTCGACGATGATGACGAGAGGATCCATGGGGTCGAAATCCATGGGTTGGTTAGCCATATGGAAGGAATCATGTTGGATCCATGACAGTGGCACATTAGATGCCACGACGAATAGGTGGCCACATGGATGCCATGTAGCAGTGAGGTGGCACTTGGCCATTGAGGACCAAGAAATTTAGGGAGTCATAACTTTCCATCCAAAGATCAGTATTGAGAAAATTTATAGTTTTTGCAATCCCTTGATGATCAGAAGACAACAGTGCCATCAGAAAGGGACTTTGAGATGGTTAAGGGAAGAAAAATTTTACTACTCCTTCCCTTAAGGGGGTACTAAGGGGGTTGGGTGGGTTACACATGATATGAAAAACTTTCAGTACATGGATATAGCAACGTGTCTCTTCGACGACTCAATAATGAATAAATTTATGGGTTCTATCACTGTCAATTAGGATAATGAATTTATGGTGATTTATGTAGCCAATTAATTTAAGAGTTTGGGGAGATGAAATACTAGTCAAGGCATGTAGGTAGATTTGGGGTTCCACATTTGGTTGATCAAAATGAGGAATGTCATCATCTAGCTAAGAAAGAGATTCTTGATGGATAGAATCACCATCTTATTCTGAAATTACTTCAGAAAAGGACATAAAAATTTTCTTCTCCTTACATTTGTGCCTAGGAAAAATATTTGTCATCACAATTGTAACAATAACCTTTATGTTGATGTTTTTCCATTTCAGCCCAAGTTAATTTAGGGATCTTGAGAGGAGGAGAGAGAAGAGAGGGATTGGTGGGATGGGGGAATGGAATAAAGGATGTTTTTATTTATTTAATTAGTAACCACCTATTGTGCTTCATTGGTTCTATGAGTGGCTTCAATCCAAGTGGTAGGGCGAGACATTAAAACTTGAGCACAAATTTGTTCCTTCAAACCACTAATAAATCATTCTTGGAAAAAGGTATCTGACATTCCTCTGGTGAGGAAAGTGATATGTAAACTATTTTGTATATTCCACTAGAAAATTTGATCACAACATATATTATAATATTATGAAATCTTAGACTATGCAAACTAATTTTCCTTAGATCCCAGAGTAATTAATTATTATCTTTGCTTGAATTTATTAAATAACTGAAATATGAAAATGAAAGAAATGAGAAAAGAAAAAAACACCCACACAGAAATGAACACAATATATATCATATAAAACCAAATATGAGAGAAAACCCATCTTTAAGGTGAGGTTTATGGTCTTCTCTCTTTGCTTCAATTATGGAAATGCAAAATACAAAGAAAGAGGCACTCAATGTGTAGTTTCCTTTGACAATGTGGCTTGTATGGATACTACAAAATATTTTCCTCCTTTGTTATGGTACAAAAATACCACTCCTATATGATATGATCAACTATGGAAGAAATACAATGCTAAAGAATGGAACCCTTTCTCCTCTTAGCGGTCTGGTATTTAACATGGACCGATAGCCATCTAGGGTTGGGGTTTTTACATACTCAACCCTCCATTAGTGATAAGGTTTGGAACTTCTAGAATATTATTGAAATTATACACATGTCTATCCCCAAATGTGTGAGTAATTTGGGATGACGTGGTATCCACTTGTACAATGGAGGTCAATAAGGTAGGTCAATTTGCAAGAGGCATAACTTTCGCATACAAGCTCTGACTACGGTTAATTTCGCACCATTGGAAAGTTATTGGTGTGTATATCAATGTCGAGGGTTTATGGATATGTTTCATATGTTGTAACACCAAAAAACCCTTTTAATTCCTCAAAATGGCTCCGAAAGGTTTCAGATGCAATTTTCCAAACTAGGACCTGCCATTAAAATAGGCCTTGCAAGCCAATTCCTTCAAAATTTCCACCCATAAAGTACTAAGATAGATGAAAAATTATATAATGGTCCAATCCAGACCATACCTCCCCATTTTGGGAGGATTTTGGCCACCAACATATTTTTCTAAATGTGGTGAGGAAATGTCTCCTCTAGTGTCTCCTTGGAGTACCATTTTTCCTTGCTTGGAAGTTGTCCTTTCAACCCAATCTGTGAAAGGTAATTCTGCCCATATTTGGTAGTTTTGGACCTATTTTGTGAAAATATATCTTATTCCAACTCCACCTTATATTTTTGTGCTACATCCTATATGGTAGGTAGTACATGCTCCTTAGTTTCATGATCCAACATGAAAGCCTCATAGAGTTTCAATTTCTTCACATTCACTACCAAGTAAATGTTCATGTATGGGTGTAGACTGAGTTTGTAGACATTATCATCTACCTTCTCCAATACCTCAAAAAGGCCATACCACATACTATTTATCTTCTTACTAGGACCCTATAGCCTTTCCTTGTTCAACTGTAACCAAAATATGTCTCCCAGTTTAAATAACGTCTCGTTTCTATGTCAGTCATGTCTAGCCTTATACTTTTTCTATGACTTCTTCAACATCTCATGTAATTTAAAATGGATCTATATAATATTTTTAAGAAACTTATTTGATTTCAATGATTCTCCTATGGTGTCTTCCCTCACTCCTCCTTATTTTCCATAAAAAACATCTAAGGGAAAAGGTGGAAAATATCCAGAGAAAGTTTCAAAAGGGGACTTACCAGTATAAGTATGGAATTATCTATTATAACAGTGTTGAATGTAGAACATATTTTGATCCTAGGTGTTTGGAGGTTTTTTATTGTAACCCCTCAAAATATGTACCAAAGTCCTATTGACTACTTCTATTTTCCCATCTATTTGTGGACGGAATGTTGTACATTTATTCAAATTCATGTTCATATTCTCCCAAAGTGTATCCCAAAAGGCACTAATAAATATGGTATCCCTATCTAAGATGATGTTATTTGGTATCCCAAATTGCACCCAGACCTATTCAAAGAACATTCTTGCTACTTCTTTCCCTTTGATGGTATTTTTACAAGACATAAGAATACACAACTTTTTGAACCTGTCAACTATGAATAACATATACTCATGTCCCTTCCTGTTTATTGGAAAACCTCCCACAAAATCCATGGAAATTCTTTCCCAAGGTCAAGTGTGTATAGGTAAGGGCTGGTATAGACACTTATTTTTATTATTGGGATTTCTGGTACAAAATATTATGGATCCTATAATATATAGAGATACATATTCTTGCATTCTTGGCTAATACACATACTTTTGTAAGTTAGCAACTATCTTCCCAACACCTAAATGTCCTATAATATTGGAGGTCTGAGCCTCTCTGATAAGATACAATATTTCACCTTTAGGAACATAAATCTTGTATAGCTTGTAGAGAAACCTATTCTGGGGATGATAGTCCTCCTTAACATGACCTTATTCTACATGAATTTGGCCATGTAGATATTGAAACACCTCTTTAAAGTTCTCATCTTCTTTGTATTCCTCTTTGTATGCATCATGGGTAAAAGTATCCATTTTCATAAGAGTTCTCTAAGATTTAATCTTGGTTTTGGGTGGCCTTGGAAGCATGTCTACCAACTTATTAATGTTTCCTTTATTATACTTGATGACTAGATGAAATTGCTACAAAATCCTCATCCACTTGTAATGTCTAGTTTGTTGAAGCTTACTCTTGGATTGCAAATATTGTAGTGGTTGGTGATGTATGTGGATAATGGTTTTGTTTCCTGTCATATAGTGCTTTCACTTCTCAACAGATTGAACCAAGGCATAAAGTTCCTTATCATAGGTAGGGTATTTTAAGACTCCCCCATGAAACATTTCAGAATGATAGCATACCATCTTACCTCCTTGCATTAAAATTGTTCCCATAGCATACCCACTTGCATACGTCTCAACTTATAAGATCTTTTGTAAGTTAGGGAATGCGAGAACTAGTGCTTGAATGATATTTCATTTCATCTTATCAAATATTTCTTATGATTATTTCCCCACTAGAAACTCTTACTACTGGTTATTATGGTGTGGAGTGGTGCAACTATCACTAAAAAGGATTCTATGAACCTTCTTAGGTACTGTAATGCCCAAAACAATCTTGGAACTTTAGTAAAATTAGTACGAAATAGTGTTTTTATGATGGCCTCCATTTTTGTGAGATCTATCTTGAGCTCCCCTCCACCAATCACATACCCCAAATACACCAATGACTTTTGTGAAAACTCACATTTCTTGAAGTCAGCCAGTGGATGGTTATTTTCTAGTGTCTCTAACACCTGCATGAGATGTGATATGTGCTCCTCCTAGATAGAGAGATAAGCCTATATGTCATCCAAACAATATATAACAAATAAATCTAAATATGGGAATAATACATCATTCATTAGTCTCATAAATGTAGTTTATGCATTACATAAACCAAATGGCATGACCAAATACACATACAAACCTTGATTCATATTGAAGGTAGTCCTCCAAGTGTATTCTTATTTGACATGTACTTGGTGGTATCCAGATTTTAGAACCAAATTGGTGAAGTACATGGCATGCTACAATTGGTCTAGCAAGTCATCGATCCTGGGCAGAGGGTACTAATTCTTGATTATAATCTTGCTCAAAATATTTGTATTTCGTACACATATATCAAGTCCCATCCTTCTTAGGTATTATAATTATAGGTGAGGTGCTTGGTCAAATTAGTCCCTACTCCAATATATACTAAAATTGTTTCTTCACTTCAACTTCTTCCAGAACACATTGTCTATACAACCCAATATTTGGTAATGGGGAGTCAAGAAACAAATGTATCTCATGCTCCACTTCCCTCTTAGGTGGTATCCCTTTAGTCTCTTGCAACACTCTTATGTATTCTTGTATCAAATCCTCCAGCTGTTTTTTTTCTCCCTTTTATATCCCTCCATCGATTCCTTTACCCTTATTGATTCATCACCTTATTGATTCTCTCTTAAGAAAAGAAAAACATATTTCTTACTAACTAATCAAATTTTTGGCTTCGTTGGCACTTTTTTGTGAGATATTTGATTTACCTTTATGTGTTTTGATGATGTAGGACATCCCATCCCTGATCAAGTGGTAATATTTTTCTCTCCACATGAATATCACATCCCTCATATACATGTAGGGGATTCCAAAAAATACACCACACACATTAAGGGCTACTACACCTAATTCCACCCCATCAATAAAATATATGCTTACGACAAATTTGATCTTACAATGTTTCGTGACCTTGATTTCTTCATCCTTTTTCACCCACCCCAATGGGTATGGGCTTGGATGGTCATGGACCTCCAATCCAATCTTGTTGACTATATCAGCCACTATGAGATTGGATTGCGAAACAAAATCGAATAGAGCATATACCTTGGTCTTCTTGACATCGATATTTACAAGGAAGAGTTTCATCATCTCCTTCTCCTTGTTGTGATGAAAGATACTCAAATTCACCTTCTTCTTCACTAAAGTGAAAGAAATATTCTCATCCACATATGAGATGCTCTCTACCTGATTTTTGAATATATGGCTAGAAGGTTCTTCTTATTGGCATTCTTATTATGGTTCTAAGGGTTCAGTTCCAAATATAGTTTCCAACACTTTTCTTTAGTGTGGCCATTGATATTGCAATGGTTACAATGGTTACTTGGATCCTTGCACTGATGTGCGATGGTTTTCATCTTCTTCTCTTTCTCTTTCCACTTCTCCTTTCCCTCCTTGGAAGCATATTGGTGTTATTTCTATTTGGAACCAATTGGTTGTTCCGTTCTGTGGCCTATATTGTTCAGATATTATGCTTGGAAAAAGGCCTCATCAACTATCCTAGGCTTGAGGAGCATCACTTTCTTTCAAAAGTGTCCATGTAGACCTCCCAGATACTTTAGGATTACATCTATGTTCTTGGGAGATATACCCAGTATGATATCCAACTTCTTGAATTATTTGGTGTAGTCTTGCACACTCCACCCTTTCCTTTGTTTGAAGTAATGCCAATGGATTCATTGGTCATATACATACCCAATAGGGTAGAATTGGGGCTTAATGATGGTTTTTAAATCCTCCCACTTATTTACTAGTGGATCACTCTCCATACTAAGTGGCCATGTGAAGTTCCCACTAGGTTAATGCATGGCCCTCTAATTTGAGTCCAGAAAATGAAATCTTATAATCTTATTCTATATGGTGGATGTTGAAATAGACCTCTAACTATCGTAAACAAATATTTAAATTTACTACATCGATCTCGCCTTGGTATGGCTTGATATTGCTTGATATGCCCATTTTGTTCTATTTTAAATAAACACTATGAAGGGATAATGACACTGGAATTGGATACTCTTTCTTCAGCTCTTTTCTCAAATCCTTTTCTAGGTACTCATTATCTCCTAGTTTCCCCTATGATCTGATCTTTGAGTTACAACCTCCAACCTCCCCGAACAATCCAATATTGTTTTCTAGAGCTTCCATGATGAAGGTAATATTATGAGAGATATAAGCAAATTTCTCTTCTAGCCTTGAAAATATCTCTTATGATGGATCTCGAGGATTGTTGTGAACAAAATCGTCCACCATGTCTAGGTTTACGTGACATTTTCTTTAAGCCAATTCCTAGATCCTACAACTTTCCACAAATATCGAAAATAAAAATTGTCTTTGATACCAATTTTATCTATAAAATTCCACGGTTATTCCATTGGAATAGTTCATCACAAAAAATCTTATAACATTTTGAAATATTAGACTATGAAAACCAATTTTCCTTAGATCCCAGATTAATTAATTGCTAGCTTTGCTTGAATTTATTAAATAAAATAAATAAAAAATGAAAGAAATGAGCAAAGAATAGAACATACACATACAAATAAATAAGAAATACATCCTAGTAAACCCAATATGGGAGAAAACCTAGCTAGAAGGTGGGGCCTATGCTCTGCTCTCTTTTCTTCAGTTATGGAAATGAAAAATACAAAGAAAGAGGCACTCATTATAGAGTTCCTTTGACACTGTATTTTGTACGACTACTAAAAAAAAATCCTCCTTTGTTGTGCTCTAAAAATACCACTCCTAGATTCTATACTCGGCTATGAAATGAATACAATGCTAAAGAATGGAACCCTTTCTCCTCCTAGCACCCCATTATTTAACTTAGCCCGATAGTCATATGTAGTTAGGGTTTTTTCATCCTCAACCCTCCATTAATGATTAGGTTTGTACCTTATAGATTATTTTTGAAATTACACATGTGGCTAGCCCCATATATGTGAGTAATGGGAGTTGATGTGACATCCACTCGCACCATGGTGGTAAACAAGGTAGGTCAACTTGTGGGAGGCATAATTTTCACATACAAGCTCCTATTGAGGCTATTTTATGACCATTGGAAAGGTATCCATGTGTAGACCAACATCAAGTGTGCCTGCACAATTTTGGGATTCTATAACCCCAAAAATTTCCATTCAATGCCTAAAAATGGCTCCAGAAGGTTTCAGACCCCAATTTTCCATATTGGGACCTGCCACTAAAATGGAATCTACAAGACAATTCCTCCATTTTTTCCACTTATAAATTGCTATGGTAGATGAAAAATTATATAATTCTCCAATCCAAATCGGAAATCTAGTTTCTCAAAAGAAGATATCTAGTCTTCAATTGTATCCAATTATTTAATCTTGGTCAAGCAACCCAAATCATGAGTATCTGTTTCAAAACACTCATAAATATCTATGATGAGCTAATTCCAAGAAATATAACCTCTATGGGAATTCTTACATAGTTTCCAGTGCTCAGTATCTAAATATAAGAGACTGACATGAAGTTTCATTAAGTCATCGGTTATACCATGTAGTGAAAAATAGTGTTCCATTTGAGTGACCCAACTCGTGGGGTCTGTCGCATGAAATTTATTGACATCCACTTTAGAAAGGAACAAATAATGAACAAAGGGGTTAGAGTGAAGCTCCATGGAATGTGGTGATTCAACTCCCTCTTGGTGTAGGGGTTGTTCCTAGTAGTGATATGCCTTTCATTTTGTAATAAATTTAGACACTCAGTCTATTACATAGTCCAATTTTTTGAGCTTGGTATTAACTACAACAAGTTGATCATTAATTGTAGAAACGTTTTGATCTGTATGATCTTGAGACTACATGAGTTTTGTTTGCAGGTCATCACATAACTTTTCAAAGTTAACATCATTGTTTCCATAATCTTGGTTTTGGGTTTCCATATAGATTGGGTGCATAAGAAAAAAGGTGATGGGAGAGGGGGGAGGGCTAGGGATATGAGTGCAGTGCAATGGGGCTAGTGGTTCCACATAAAAATACTTACTAGAGAGTTGTAGGAATGTGATTAAGGATACTTTTCAGAGTTTTTGAGATAAGTATTCAGTAATGGGGCTAGTAGGTCCACATAAAAAAAGGCTTATGGAAGAGGGGTAATGTGGCAATCAAAACGACACAAGGACTCTATTGAGATAGAACCCAAATAAAAGGTTCCACTGGGACCACCTTATACTCTTTTTTTTTTACTCTTATGGAGTGATACTATTGAATGAAAAATAATGCATTGATAGACTGATCAAATTTTTTATGTTGAAGATTGTATAGGAATTTCTTGAACTAGAAGCAAGAACTAGGGTTTCTAGTGATTGATTATTCAAAATTTCAACATAACCCCTTGTTTTAGAATTTTTCTAGACTGAAAACAAAGAATAAGGTTGAACGGGTCATAAGGAAAAGGGAGTACCCTTTTTTATATCTCTTTCATATAATCGTGGGGTCCAACATTATTACTTGGCCCATTATCTTAGGGCTCTAACTAAGGAGGTTCGACCGTATCCTTAGACATACTACCCAACTACACAAGTACAAGAGAGTAATGTTCTTGAGTGATATTCCCAGTGCCAATACAGTATTCAAGTGCTTGAGTGGTTGATCTAAGGCTGGTTTCAAGACACTTACATGAATTTTGATATACCCGAGGGCACGTGGAAGTGAATTCTGTATATAGGTGTTGTTTGATGCGATACTAATTGAAGGGGTACCAATAGGGGTTACAAGGGTTTCCAACCAGATGAAACCTCTTGTAGTTACTATGTGTATGATTCCTTGACTCTAGGTTTACCTGCTTAATGACATATCTTTGTGTTATTTATAGACACCAGAACACATCTCTAGCCTAATTTGTTTCTCTAAAAATTATGCCATGAAAGAGCTTCGATACCACTTGTGATGTACGGAATATAAATATTTAGAGCAAAAATCACATATATCACTCCAATATATTGTATAAAGAAATAGAATTGCATGCACAATGGATAATATGAACCAAAATAGTATATCTTTATTGATATGGAAGCAATTTTCACTTGCCTCTTCGAGTAAGAAACCTCTAATAGAGAAGATCTCAGATTACAAATAGTTTCCAAGAAACATTTTACAATAATTATACATCTTTATATAGTACCTATATCCCCTAAGAGCATTATAGAGAAGGGAATTTCTAGTAGGAAAAACCTTCTAGTAAGCCTTCTTACAATAATTTTGTTCACTCTACTACATAGGTCTCATTTACTAGTGATGCCCCCCATACATACTAGTCCATTTGCTTAGGGGGTTAGGGAGGTTAATACCCTAACCTTAATTCACTCCTTGATTGAGGGGTCTATGTTCCGAGGATCACTAGAATAAGGGACCTTGGCTCTAGGAATGATATCTTTTGGTATATTGCATCTCATGGATTATAAGTTAGAGTGAGTGAGTTGGATATGGTGCATTGATGACTTGATAGCCCATGGAAGAGGGTGAGTAAACAAAATCCCCTTTTTGCCTCGATCCATGAAGGAGTGGAAATATCTTGGTGATTCGACCTATGTGGAGTTACTCATGATAATATTCATATCACCATGAAATCAAGCACAAATAATCGAATACTACACATTTTATCAACCAAGTCAACCTATATATTATTTAATTGCACAAAACCATATTTTGTATTAATCATGGTAAAAAAGTGGGATTATCAAGAAAAAAATAAGGTCAAAATGTGTCATAGATGAGCTTCATGATATACAATATGGAGTTCCATCATCACCCCCCCAACTTAATTTATTGCACACCCTTGTGCAACAAAATTGATGAAAATTTGTTGTTGTGTTTTTCTTTCCTAGGTTATTGTTGTTATTCCTTTCATTTATGTATGAGTTCCCAAGGAACATGGATGGTGATGGCCCCTTGACCATAGTACACGTTAGTATTATAAACCTTTGTATTGTATTCCCTTTCTTCTTCCCTATCCAAGTTTGTTGATGGTGAAGGTTGTAGGAGAAGAGGTGAATTAAACCTCAATCCAATCCATTTCAATTTTAATTTTCTCAGCGAATCCTTTCAAAGTGAGGCTCTGAACAATGCATTTTATATATTTCTATGTGAATGGGGTTCCCTCACTTGAATACCATGTGGCAGCAAATTCCACCTCCTTCAGAAATATTGAGTTTCCTCTTCCCCTAAAATACTTAAGGTGTCTTATACATGAGAAACAATTGTCCTCTATTTTTCCTCCAAGATGGGAGCTACTTCCACATTTGAGGTGATAGTGTCATGGATGATTATGATATATGTTGGTTTGGGGGATTCAAATTTGAAAAAGGGGGTTATTTATCTCTTCTTATCTATATTTATTCAATTCAACTACTCTTATCTCTTCATACTGAAGCCAAGATGATAGTTCCCTCGGTTGGACATCCCCTACATATGGGTTTGGGTTCCATTTGTAGGGAGGTGGGAGGGAAAGGTTATGTAAATAGAATTCACACAACATAGTCCTCATTTCTTCATCACCATCCTAATATATATTCACTAATTTGTTTTGGGTCTCTATCTTAAATGAAACTTTCCGCACTAGAAACTACAATTGAAATTTGTACAATTACTCTCTAAGAAAAAGGTTGTAGAGTTTGGTTGGTTGTGTACAACTCAACATATCCTTTGTCAGCTAGGAAATCTATTTATGGATACTTTCATTATCTCTAAATTATCATTTTGAGTATCCAAGTGATCTATATTGGATCATTATATTAATTTTCATCTATATTGATGCTTTTAGAGTGGAAAAAATTGGAGGAATTAGCTTGCAGGGTTATTTTAGTGGCAGGTTGCGGTTTGGAAAATTGGGGTTTGGAACCTTTCAGAGCCATTGTTGGAACACATATAATCCTAAAATTTGAGCTTTATACTCTCCACTTCATGAAAATATAATCTTTCCCAAAGTGGTAACTCAGAAAATAACTTTTGAAATTTAAATTAAATACATCTATGGTTAGATAGTAACAAGGCGCGTGTAATATCTATCGTTGATGAAGTTTTTTTCTTTAATCGAATGATCATTATTTCTCCAGAGTTTTGGATCTGCCTAATTATTAAAGAACAAGATCGCTAAAGGTTGCTTCGGAGCTTCACGCTTCGGGCGTTTTGATAAGTCTTAACGATAAATTACCCGAAACTCGAAAGTTTCATTCATCACTTTTCATAAACCTTTTAAAGCACACGAGTCATAGTACACGTGTATATTTTGAGTCTTCCCTGGGTTGACATGTGGCACCCAATTCTGACATTTTCATTTTAAGATTCATAGGATTTTACATAACACGTGGCATCCTCTATTCTCAACACGTCATCTAGAATGACATCACCTTCGACATGTCACTAAGGGAGATGACCCTTTGGAAAAATAACAAAGAGATAATTCACAAATCCATGAAGCACCAAAATGTTGAAGCATTAAACTTTAATTAATTAAGTTAATTAGGGTCAAGGGATAATTAATGACTTCGCACTTCAGGATTCAGACGTTTATCGTCCATCACATCTAAAATCTCCAAAGTCTGAAATTCCTAAACACTTAAAGCTAAATATGATTAATTAAGACTTGAAAACAATTAACTGATAACTAATCACTTCGCAGTTTCGGGTTTCAAGGATTTCCTCTCGAACAACAGTTAAAGTTCCCGAATTTCGAACTCTCAAAACACTCGAAGTTAACAAACCTTCTAAACGTGATTAATTAATATTTTAAAAGAGATTATCTAGAAATTAACCTTTCGCGGATTCATGATTCAGGAAACTTCAACTCTGTTTCATCCAAAACTCCCAAACACGAACCGTTGAATATTAATGGAATTTATCACAAATCAACGGTAATGATTTTTAACATAGATTGTGGATCGCCGGGTATGATTTCATATTAAGGATAATAAATTTTCCATCAGTAAATGTATACTTGAATCAATGCATCTGATGTGAATAAAAATACTTGATTTTGAATTTCATTTTCATCTTCTGCAAAGTAGTAAGTTTTACCAGAGTAAGAAGCTCACACAATTCCTCTGCAGTAGGTATCCTCGTTCTATTTTCGATATCATGGCACCATGAAAGATGATGAAGAAGACTGTCGCAGCTGGTGAAGGTTCAAATCTGAATGCGGATGTTCTGCCAGATAGTACACCGCAAGCCATAGACTCGACTAAATCTTAGGCACAAGTGTTTGAGATTCTGGAACATGAGGTTATAAATTACCCAGAAGATTATGGCGATGAAGTGGACGATACTCATGGAGATAAACTCAGATATATAGCCCAGTCTGAGCTTCACAACATAGATGTGCGGCTGAGACTCATGCCATATAATGACATGAGAATCAGGGCCCAGGAAAACGTCGACGTCCAAACCTGAATCATTTTCAACTATCAAAAGGTTGTTGTTGGGTCTTTCCGACCAGAACACATCCAAGTGATGTATAAAATATATCCCGATTTTAAAACCGTCCATGGAGATAGGTACCCCTATCACTTCATTTACATAGTTGCAGTCAAGTTTTGAGAATCCTAGTTCCGAGGTCATTTATGTGGGTGATCTTACCCCAATCTTACTCGAAGAGATGCCCCCTTTAGACTTCTTCAGCAAGAAACAGAGGGCCATCATCAAACGAGAAACACATCATAAAGATGGATCGATAGTCAAAAGGAAAAGAATGGTGTACGATGGACAGAACCGAGATGATACAGAATTTGCAAAGTAAGTTGCAGGTTCATTGGGTGCTTTCGCCACTACAAATCAATGGTCTGTGGAAAATATGGCCGAACAACGGAAATAGAAGTCCATTTTGGTAGAGCAAATTCAAAAGAAAATACACATAACTGAGCAGACTGTCCATAACAGAATGAGTCGAGACTTTGAGCAGATCAAAGCATATGATAAGCAACAAATTCAACAACTCCAGGCCAACTTTGATGTGATCCAAAGGAGTTCATAGTTCAATCAAGGACTGATCACCCAACATGCAGAATTAATAAAACAATTGCAAGCTAGGTTGGAGTTGACCAAAGGTACCTCAGTGGATATCTCGGCCTTCCATATTCAAGCACTAGAAATAAATGAAAAACTAGAAAAGGCCCAACAAGATATTTTTATGAAGGTTGATGCCATCCATAATTTCTACCAGACAATAGATCTTTCCCTGAAAGACATCTACATCAAAGAAAGAGAAGCTCGATCAACCCGAGTTAAGTTTCAAGAGGTCGTCTTATTGGTACCAAAGGATGATGTCTCAGATGTTCCTCGGCTTTCTCTTTCTAAACAAATAAGAGGCAATATGGCTTTAAAGACCTGTGAAACAAATCTATAAGAAAACAAAAGACTTTCCAGAGAGGTAAATGAAGCATGTCTAGAAGTGTTGTCATCACTAGAAAAAGGACTAATTGATTTTGAAGAAAATTATATTTCCGAAGCCCTGGGTCAAATTGATATAGAAATGAACTAGTATAATTCTAGAACAAGCAAAGAAGAAGCTATGAAGACCATTCATAAAATGAACCAGATTGATCTCCTTCAAATAAATAAATGGACAGTAAACCCAATCTTACAGTTATAGGTCACATCTCAAGGAGCGAAAAGGATATAAGAAAAGTTGCCTCGGGTAGAGAGGAAATTATACACCTTAAAGGTGAAGGAAGCAACTGAGCCTTCAAGGTTAGTGGTCCAATAATTGAGTAAATTCATCCAATGTATTGAATATGGGAAAACAAGCGCATCCAGAAACAAGTAAAGAACATGTGCATGCTATTAAAATATTTAAGGGATAGACAACAACAAATAAAGAACACCAGAAATATATGTCGAACCATTAAAGAAGATCATATGACAGTTGTATCCAGGCCAAAAGAATAAGGAAAGGAAGCATTTCAGTCAGCAGACAAAGAGACATAGATTTCCAATGAAGCTTGTCATTCTCTATGTTTTGATTTCTTATTTCAAATATTTTCTATTTTAAATTATGAGAAGTCCAACCGTTTTGAGTTGTGACATTTTTGTATAAATACATAGATTGAATATCTATTAAGGGTTGCTTCTTGCCGAATGCAATAGAGAAAACTCTCCTTATTGAGTATTAATAAAAGTGCAGACAGAGATTCCAAATTTTGTTTAGTTTGGGTTATGTGTTTCTTCTGTTTTTCCACATCTCGTCATTTCTTTAAGCAATTCCTTGGTAAATGTTTGATTTCAATTTAGTACAAAAACTACTGTAATCGCATTGTATCAGTAATTTGTTAAGTAAGAAGTTTTTCCTTTGCATTTACTATGAGTAAATCAAGACCTCTGAGCTGTGTGGATTACTGTATTTTATACTTTATTCAAGGTTACACTATCTATTTTTCTTCTACTGCAACAAGGTGAGACTCTTCAGCAATTGATGCCTTTCTTTGTTTAACAGTTTTGTATTCTTCTCTCACACCACTCAATATTACAATTTTGACTCAGACACAAAATATGACCTCTGCACTGCCATACTGTTAATTTCATTTAAGGAATTTTTGTCATATAACTAAGGTAGAAAAAACACTCTTTAAAAATACCTTCTTTAAACTTTCCTAATGCCTGACATTACTGTTTGAGCCTTAAGTTTAATCTCATGAACAAAAATCATTTTGAGGAACTAAAGGGAATATTTGGGTTTTTGTTTTGTCTATATCATATGCACACTGACTTGATGGTGTTCTACACTATGAGACCTTTCCAACGGTGTATACCATGCATGAATCAGAGTTCGTATGAAAAGGTTATGCCTCTAGAAAGTTGACCTATCGTGTTGACCACCATGGTATCAGAAGATGCCACATCATCCCTTGTTACTCATTCATATGGGGCTATCCATGTGAGTAATTTCAATAATATTCTAGAAGGTTCAAAACCCTACCACAATTGAGGGTTGAGGAAGTAAAAAAACTACTCCTAGATGTCTATCAGGATATGTTGAATACTAAGCCATTAAGAGGAGAAGGGGTTCCATTATATGTTATTGTATTTTGTTCCATAGTAGAGAAGAACAACTGGGAGTTGGAAATTAAAGAGAATAACAAAAGGGGTTAATGTTTTGTAGCATCCTAACTAGCCACAGGACTCAAGTAACTCAATAGAGTGTTCCTTCTATTTTGTACTTCATTATTTCCATACCAAAGAAAAGAGAGTAGATCATCCTCACCTTCTAGTTGGGTTTTCTCCCATAAGGGTTTCACAGAGAAAATATTTGTGTTATCTTTTGGATGGTGTTTGATTGTACTTTATTGTTCTCTATTTTCCACATTTTTTCTATTTCATGCATAAGTAGAAAATCAAAAACTAAATATTCCAAAATCTAAAGAAATTTAACCTTCATAGTGTAGATTTAAATTTTATTTATTAGATCTATTGTGACGAATTATTCCAATGAAATATCCATGGAAATTTATAGCTCATATTAGTATCAAAGACTGACATTGTGGGAAGTTGCGGGATCTAGGAATCAACTTAAAATGAAGTCGTAGAAACCCTAGCCATGGCGGATAAGTCTTTTCATAACAACCCTCGAGATCCAACAAAAGAGAGATTTGAAAGGATGGAAGTGCAAGTTGAAAACATCAGTCACAATATGAACCTCCTTATGGAAGCTCTAGCAAGCAAGCTCAGACCGTTTGGAGATGATAGAGGATCTAACTCAGAGATCAAATAGGAGTGTGTCACATTATTTTGTTCACCCTAGTGATCCGTTTACAACATCTGTTCACGTTCCTAGAAGAGCCTTCCTTCATGAGAAAAGTGTCTGGCTTTCTCTTCTTAAAAACTCTATTAAAGAATATCGTCGCAGACTGCACTATATGCAGGGTGCGGCAATTCCTGATCGTTGCCCTCTGCCCTGACACTAGTTTGCAACGTCTCCGTAGGCTGTCCTATAGCCAGGGTGCAGCGATGCTAAAATGCTAAGAAAAGGTCAAGCTTCATGAAAGTTCTAGAAGGGGATATTCTAGAAGATGAGGTGGAATTTGTATGGTTGGGATCCTACTCACTTCTTTGATTTGGTGGGATCATCCTAATCTCTTTAACCATCTTTCTTTCCCCTATATAAAGAGGGATTTCTCATGGAAAAGTTTAAGAAAAGAATTAATATTAATGAAGGAATATGCTAAAGATTGTATGAGGAATTCTACTTCAGTTCATGCTTGAGGGCTTCATTTTTGTTCATCAAGTTATTGTGGATATTCTTCATGCAATCTTGGAGAAAGTGTGTGTGTTGGAGCAAAGGGCCACTGAAAGGGGACCTTACAACATCAAGTATTTTGGTTGTATCTTCCACTTTTACTTAATATAATGCAGTGGCATGTTTCTTTCCCATAAAACTATTCTCATCTTATTGTATGATTCCTTGATCACATGCATAAGCTTTCATTGAGTATACTATTGTTGCTTTTACTTTGGTTGGTTTGTGTTCCCTTGCAGATCCAATATCACAAGAGCACTAGAGTAGGGCAAGGACAACAACGATACGAGGAAGCAATATTTAAACGGTATGTCTCTCATCTCTTATTTGATAGTAAATTCAATGATTAGAGATTAGGGAAAGCATCATGTCCTATATTGTTTTGTTCTAGATCTAGGTGGATCTAGGGAGATTAGTTTATGTTCGCATTTACCGATTAATCCAATAACGAGGGAAAATTGGGAGATTGAGAAGACTTGGGAAAGAAGTTGTTGAATGAATCTGAGAAAGAGAGGTCGAGTTTGAGTGCCATGAACCATTCAAAGTCCCTATTCAATATGGAAGTGAAAGTGGAAATAAATCCATACCAGAGAGAGATCGATGCATTAAATCTAAATCATTGGTTGCAATAACTAGAAGTTTATTTTAACGTTCACCATATAGATGAAGAGAAAAATATTTCATTTTCTATATTGAAGTTAGAATACCATGCTTTAACCTAGTTGGAAATCCATATGGAAACACTTAGGATGGAGGGTGATATGCTAGTAACTAGGTAGGAGGTGTCAGGAAATGCAGGACACTTCCACACTAATACTAGCAGAAGAGAAGAAGAATTTAATCAAGAATGTAAATGAAACAAGCAATCACACAGTACACTGATATTTTACCATAGAACCCTTAACCGAGAAAAACCAACATTCCTTTGAGATTTTTTCTCTCTTGTTGTCGTATTCAATCAGAATAAAAGGTTACATGCCTAATCTTGGTCCACACCTAAGAAAAAATCAACATCATACCCTCTTTCATGTGCAAGAACAACCCTATAGAAAAATAGGCTTACATATGCATGACAAACAACCTATGATTTACCATGCATGATCATTACAACGTTTTTCATTCTCGCATTAACCTTTACGACCTTACAACACACCTATTTATAGGATATAAAATAGGAAAAACCATAAATATTGGCACCCAAAAATGATTACAGATCCATGCATATCATTGGATACAAATCTCGCAAATTATGGGTTTTTGTTACAGTCAACTTCCAAGTTGAGTTACCAGTCGGCCTTCATTTGGTATCTAGTCATTCATCTCATGCCCACACTTGTCGTCGATATCTTCGACTTTGACTTTTCCTGGTTGACTTCCTCAACCTTTGATTTGTTGTCGATCCACCTCAACCTTCGACCATTAGTCGATCTACCTTGACTCGACTTTCACTACAAATAATATAACAACCCAACACTATCCCACTTGTTGTCTTCTTTTCTAAAAAAGGATATTCCTGAAATTTCTTTCACATACCCAGGGTAGTAATTCCCATTTCCTCTCTACACCAAGATTACTTCACAACAATAACAAACTTCGTCAACAAGTCTGCTATGTTTTCCAATGTGTCTACTTTCTCCAGTAGAATCCTGTTTCTTTCCACCATATCTCTTACAAAATGTTATTGTACATTAATGTTCTTAATATTTGAATGATAAGTAGGGTTCTTTTCCATAAAAATTGCACTTTGATTGTCACAACTCACCTTCATATCTCTTTGACCAAACCTAATTCCTAAACACAAACTTTGAAGACATATCACTTATTTTCTTCCATGAGTGGCCGCCATGTATTCAGCTTCTATTGTTTCAAGGCTACGACCACCTATCTCTTACTCATCCAGCTTATTTCTCCACTGAACATCTTGAAGACATATCCGTTGGTTAACCTCCATCGATCTAGATCTCTATCCCAGTCAACAACGACAAATCCATGTACATATACTTTACCACTGTCACCTCTAGGTATTCCTTGGTAGGATATAGCATAGTCATTCGTGCCACACAAATACTTGAATACTCTCTTGATAATGGTCCAATGCTCCTTTCCAGGTGTCGACATGTACCTTCTCAACAATCCCACTACATGGGAAATGTCTGGTCAACTGCAGACCATCACATACATTAGAATACCAGCAACACTTGCATAGGGAACACGTTAAATGTCATCTATTTCTTCTTATGTTTTTGGACACTGTTCAACAGTAAGCCTTGCTACCATTGGAATTGGCATCTTCATCGATTTTCAATCATGCATGTTGAATCGTTTCAGAATTGTTTCAATATACTTCTTCTAATTCAAATAGAGATTTCTAGTGGCTCAATCTCTCTTAATATCCATTCCCAAAATGAAGTTAGTTTCACTGAGATCCTTCATGTCAAACTTGGATGATAGTTTCTTCTTCACCTCCTTTATTGCATCCGTGTTGTTTCCAATCAACAACATGTCATCGGCATACAAATCTACATATATGAAATCCCCACCTTCTTCCTTGGAATATATGTAGTGATCAACTTTGCTTCTCACAAATACCAAACTAAGGATGTAAGTGTCAAACTTTTGGTACCACATCCTTGGTGATTGCTTTAGACCATAAAGGGATCTTTTTGGTTTGCACACCAACTCTTTCTTTCCCTTTACTACAAATCCTTCAGGTTGTTTCATGTAGATTTTCTTTTCCAGGTCCCCATGTAGGAATTTTGTCTTCACCTCCATCTGTTCTATCTCCAAATCGAATGTTTTATCCAGAGCCATTATTACTCTAATGGAAGTTATTTTTTCAACAGGGGAAAAAATATCACTAAATTTGACTCCCTTGACTTGGGAATAACCTTTCACTACCACACTAGTACATATTGTAAAAATTTCGACGTTCTATTTGCGACGTTATAGACAAAATTGGCCATACTGTAGAAAAATAGAGGAAATTTAAAGTTTTTTTTTTTCCATATTGCCATATAATGTCGCTATTGCCACGTTGACATCTATCTTTCCATGTTTTCGTCTCTCTTTTCATTTTGTCGTGTCTCTTGCCACATTTGTCACATAGTCATCTCTCTTGCCATGTTTGTCACATAGTCGTCTCTCTTGCCACGTTTGTGAAGATAGTTGTCACAGTGGCGATGTTGTGGAAACTAGGTTTTCCCCCTCCAACGGTCACCTAGTATTTTGACCAAGTCAACTTTGATTTGGTCAATGATCGTCAGAATTGCGATGTTATAAATCTATAAATATGTTGCATTTTATGGATGTTGCGACAAGTTTTCTATAATAACGACACTTCAAAAAGGATTTGTGGGACTTCTCAACTAGAGTATAACTATTAAAATACATTGTACTAGGGCTCTTCGTGTTTCGTTTTAATTTTCTGATCAGCCGAATTTTAAAGGAAACAACTATTAAAAGAGATTGTACTAGGGCTAGAGTACATGATGGGCAACGATGACCTGTGAATGGGGCCAACGTTGAAATTTTTTCAATTTTTTTTTGTATTACATCATACATCCTTGAGTCTTGAAACCCTCTCATACCGTCAAGGCATGTGTCTAGTCTAACCATGTCAAATTTCGATGCATACAGGAACATATTGAAGAAATTTCAATGTTGGCCCCATTCACTACTCACTATTTGGGGTCGGTGCATGACATTTTTGGTGGTTGAATTGGAAGCTCCATGACATTTCAAGAGAGTTCCAACAAAGATTCTACAGATGGAAAAAATGACATTTGACAATGAGACGCCCATTATGAACATTGTTGCAAACATGGACGATCTCAAATATTATGTGGTCGGGACATCATACATCCTTGAGTCTTGAAACCCTCCCATACTGTCAAGGCATTCGTCTAGTCTAACCATGTCAAATTTCGATGCATACAAGCACATATTGAATAAATTTCAACATTGGCCCCATTCACTAGTGCTCACTATGCGAGGTCGGTGCATGACATTTGTGGTGGTTGAATTGGAAGTTACATGACATTTCAAGAGAGTTCCAACAAATATTCTATGGATGGAAACAACGACATTTGACAAATATGAGACTCCCCATGATGAGCGTTGTTGCAAACATGGATGATCTTAGAGATTATGTGGTCGGTACATCAAACATCCTTGAGTCTTGAAACTCTCCCATACCATCAAGGCATGTGTCTAGTCTAACCATGTCAAATTTCGATGCATACATGCACATATTGAAGAAATTTCAATGTTGGACCCATTCACTAGTGCTCACTATGGGGGGTCGGTGCATGACATTTGTGGTGGTTTAATTGGAAGTTCCATGACATTTCAAAAGAGTTCCAACAAAGATTCCATGGATGGAAATAACGACATTTGAGAAATATGAGATGCCCCATTATGAACGTTGTTGCAAACATGGATGATCTCAAAAATTATGTTTCCGGGACATCAGACATATTCCTTTAGTCTTGAAACCCTCCCATGCCATCAAGGCATGTGTCTAGTCTAACCATGTCAAATTTCGACGCATACATGCACAATTTGAAGAAATTTCAACGTTGGACCCATTCACTAATCACTATGGGAGGTTGGTGGAAGAAATTTCACTATGATCATTCACCTTCAAGGCAGGCCTCATTCACTATGCTCACTATGAGATATCCATTATATTGAACATTGATGCAAACATGGATGATCTCAAATATTATCTGGGGACATCAAACATCCTTAAGTATTGAAACCCTCCCATACCTTCAAGGTAACTATCTAGTTTAACCATGTCAAATTTTGATGCATACAGGCACAAATTGAAAATATTTCAATGTTGGCCCCATTCACTACTCACTGTGTGGGGTGAGTGGAAGAAATTTGTGATGGGTGCATTTGAATTTCCATGACAAATTTCAAGATAGTTCTGACAACGATTCTATAGAAGGGAATGACGAATGATGACAATGAGAGGTGCATCATGGTGAACGTTGATGAAAATGTGGCTGATCTCAAATATTATGTGGGGACATCATACATCCTTGAGTATTGAAACCCTCCCATACCATGAAGCCATTTTTCTAGTCTAACCATGTCGAATTCCGATGCATACATGCACAGTTTGAAGAAATTTCAACGTTGTCCCCATTCACTGCTCACTATGCGGGGTCGGTGCAAGATGACATTTGTGGTGGGTGAATGACAACAGTAATAAAAATGATGAGATGATGACATCATCCTCTGAAGAATCTGTGAGTGAATATGATGAGATGATGACATCGTTCTCACCAACATATGTCCACTTAGTCGCAATGACACATCTTTGATATCCTCGAAAATTAAAGAAATCCCCACATCAATAGAGAGTTTAAACATTTTCAATAAGTGTGAGTCATTCATGAATTCTCCTACCTCATGGGAATTATCTTGTGATCATTCTCACCATTATTCACATAACCCCCACACTATATTCCCCTTAGGTACTCAATAATCCAAATTTGTAAATGACCAAAACTAATGTAACAATGACAGAATAGAAAACCTTGGAAGAGATATAGATGGTTGTATATAAGCATAGAGACAAGGAAAAATAGAAAACCTTTAACCCCATGCCCATGAAATAGTCTCTTATTAATTATTTAAGAGCTAAGGCAATACTCCACTAGGTTTCCCATAAAGCAATCAATGGTCGGTGCAAGATGACATTGGTGGGTGAATTGAAGCTTCTGTACATCATCTTGACTTGGTAATTAAATAATCAAACCCTCCTTAAGTATTATGCGGTGACATAAAACATCCCTAAGTATCAAAACCCTCCCATACCTTAACCCCATGCCTTTATAAAAATTAGAAAACCTTTAACCAAGTATCTAGTCAGTGATAGTTGGAAGAAATTAGAGTGGCATTGTGATGATCCAACTCAATACAAAAGTGTACCTCATTACAAATTGAAAGAATGTTTCCACCAAAATACTCATCCACAAGAGAAAATTGTCGTTGACTTTCTCATCCAATGGAGAAGGGCAAGAAGACATATCCTTGTGATATTGTGCACCCACTGGAAGAGTAGTACCATGACATATCAAAGATGATCCTCGTTATGCCCATTATGAACGTTGTTGCAAACATGGATGATCTCAAAGATTATGTGGTTGGGACATCATACCTCCTTGAGTCTTGAAACCCTCACATACTGTGAAGGCATGTGTCTAGTCTAACCATGTCAAATTTCGATGCATACAGGCACATATTGAAGAAATTTCAACGTTGGCCCCATTCACTAGTGCTCACTATGCGGGTTCAGTGCATGACATTTGTGGTGGTTGAATTGGAAGTTCCATGACATGTCAAGAGAGTTCCAACAAAGATTCTACGGATGGAAAAAATGACATTTGAAAAATATGAGATGCCCCATTATGAGCGTTGTTGCAAACATGGACGATCTCTAAGATTATGTGGTCGGGACATCAAACATCCTTGAGTATTGAAACCATCCCATACTGTCAAGGCATGTGTCTAGTCTAACCATGTCAAATTTCAATGCATATAGGCACATATTGAATAAATTTCAACGTTGGCCCCATTCACTAGTGCCTCTCTATTGAAGAGGATTGTGCCTCTCTAATGAGTGCGAGGCATCTTAATATGTCACACTCATTAGAGAGGCACAATCCTCATATATGGTGGTCATTTAGGCACATAGAAAGGAAAGTGGGACTTGTGTGATGGCCCAAATCCTAATGCGTGAATTTTTTGAAGCATATAAAGTAAATTGTATTGCTCAATTCCCTGGATTTTAGCCTTCGACCATGGAATAGGCCCTAACAACCAGCAATGGTGTACCAATCCTTGAAATGATAACCATATGTCACTCATGGGTTAAATATTATAGGGCCCTAGATATGGAACATTAACCCGATAAGTTAATGTAGTTGTTGTGAGTTTTAGAAATTTACATCACATTATGGCAAAGTATATCAAAACAATTTATCATACTCTAGATTTAGTTTAGTTAATTTTGGTAATGAGAGTACATTTTAGTCATTTATTGAGTTAGTTTTGGTAGTGGGAGTACTTTTTCTAATTTTATTCATTTTGCCCATCGGTGCACTACCTCTACCAGTCGACGACGCAGTGGGAAATCCGGGAACCCCATCAATTCCCCCTCAGGACATCCAAATATACTCAGTTTTCTTCATTCAACCTCAGATTGTAGGAGACATGGGTCCATTCCATGAAATACCTACTTCCTTTTTCCCATAGATCTTCTCCTATGGTACATCTCATCATCATAGAAGGTCTTTGAATTTGGGGTCACGGATTATTCATGCCTCAGAGTAGATCTCACTCTCTACTACTCTACCTTGGATGCTACAACTCTTCCCACAAGTACAAATACAACTCTTCCCATAGGCTTGTGGGAAGAGTTGTATCTACAATGTGAATAAATGTTGATGTTGAAGGGGCTCAAGAACATGTCGAAAATATTAATGTTGAAGCTTGGGATAAGGCTGGGGTGCATGCAAAAAATACATCTATGGAACTTGATGCTCAAGCATGTGTGGTATCCATAAATGTTTACATGGAATATTTTTCCCAAGGGCCATTACAAAGGGTGGATTGAGTGTCATTAATGTTGATATGGGAGCACCCAATGATGGGATTATTGATATTTTTCTAGAGGGATACCAAATAACATGTTCCATAATTGGGAATTATTCAATGTTGAGTGACGTCCAATACATCGGTTGGCTCAAAGGAGAGATTGAGCCAATGTTTGAGATAATGGTCTCCACATGTTAAAAAATTGTTCATTAGGTTGAGGATTGCAAGGGAGTCTATTTCTATTAATAATATTACTCATGGTCAAATATTTTTTAATCATTTTTTTTATGTTGGGTTGAAGTCATTGTCTAATGAACACCAACGTAAAACATAGAGGAAGTTCATTGAGTGGAATAAATATGGACGGACCCAATTTATAATTGATAATATATTGATCCATGTACGAGGGTGTGAGAAATTGTGCATTCTTGTGGATATTCCAAGGAAATGTGAGATGGTTAAACCACAAAATGTATTATGAACTTTTTCATTACAAATATTTGTAGAGTTTGTTAGAGGAATGGAGGTTGATTATTGGTGTTCTCCACATGCCACTAAGCTAATGTTGAAAAGATACACAATATTTCACCTCGACTTGGAGAAAACAACAACATGACATGAGACATGGTTCCTAAACAAAATGGCCACACAAGATACTTCATGACAACATGTTACCCCTCCAAATGTGCACATGCTAAAATCAAGCCCTTTGCATGTCCAACATTTAGAATTGGGTACCACTGATGAGAGCACTACAACATGTGACATAGAGAAGATTGTTTGATTGGTGTGTAAGCTAAAACAATCTCATTAGGATGTAGAGTAGATTTCTCAGTTGAAAAATGAGTTGTAGCAGTCTCAATAGTGTGAACAATAGTTGTAACAATGACATAATTTCAAGTTCATCACTAACCTAAACCTAAAAGAGCACCAAGAAGATATCATAGATAGATAACTAATACTAGAGAAAGTGCATTACTATAATGTTCCTCTATTATTAACTCCAGGGATCTTGTCTCATGTTTCCACACCAACTCCTTCAAATTTTGAGCATTGTGTTTTCACAACAACTCCTTCAAATTTTGACCAATGTATTTTCACAACAACTCCTTCAAATTTCAATTTTTGTGTCATATGCAAGTAAGTTTTAAGCTTTTTGAATGTTTATTACCATTATTGATCAGGTTAAAATTAATTAAGTTTTAGGTTATTGTAATGGGACATGGACATAAATTCCATCTCATTTGTAAAATCAATTTTTATTATGAACATGTGTGCTAGTCTTGTTGAGCATTTGCATACAATAAAGCATATAGTATGTTTCAAATTAATTATCATATGCTTGCCAATTTCCAACCTCCAAAGAGCTATAGAGAGTTGTAGATGCTACAACTCTGCCCATAGGCTTGTGGGCAAAGTTGCATCTACAAATCATGTGAAGAAATATTGATGTCGAAGGGGCTCAAGCACATGTAGAAAACATTAGTGTTGAAGCTTGGGATAAGGCTGAGGTGAATGCAAAAAAAGCATCTATGGAACTTGATGCTCAATAACATGTGGGGTCCACAAATTTTGAAATGGAATGTTTTTCACAAGGGTCATCGCAAAGGGTGGGTCAAGTGTCAATGTTGATATGGGAGCACCCAATGAGGGGCTTATTGACACTTTTCCAAAGGGATACCAAATAACATGATGCATAATTAGGTAGTATTCAATGTTGAGTGAGGTCCAATACATCAACTGGATCAATGGAGGAATTGAGTCAATGTTTGAGATAATGGTCTCCACATGTTAAACAATTGTTCACTCGGTTGAGGATTGCAAGGGAATTTGTTTCTATTGATAATCTTACTCATGGTCAAATCAATTTTGATCATTTTTTTTTTATGTTGGGTTGAAGTCATTGTCTAATGAACACCAGCGTAAAACTTAGGGCTTTAATGTTGAGTAGATTCACCGAGAATCTCTGATGTAGGGCTCTAATGTTGAGTAGATTCACCGAGAAGCTCTAATGTTGAGTAGATTCACCGAGAAGCTCCTCATCACAAGGTGTCTCTTGAGCCTACATATTCAACATTAGACTAGACTTGTAAACAAGTCAAACCTGCCCTATAAAAAAATAGATCACTCCATCCTGAAGTAGGCAATGTGAGTGCATCTCAAGTCTTTATCACTCCTCTTCAAATCAACATGACTACTAGGAGAAAGATTACACCTGGGCCATTCACCACTAGCCAAATTAGCATGGCCTTGTGAGTGAATGTATCATTCTCCCTTGGTCAAATCAGCATGACCAATCTGGGAGAATGTTTGCCTGATGCTACTAACTGGAGAAACATCAATATCCTGGGCCATTCACCACTAGCCAAATCAACATGGCCCCATGAGTGAATGTATCATTGTCCCTTGGTCAAATCAACATGACCAATCTAGGAGAATGTCTTCCCGATGCTACTAACTAGAGAAACATCAACATCATGGTCCATTCAGCACTAGACAAATCAACATGGCCCCATGAGTGAATGTATCATCCTCCCTTGGTCAAATAAGCATGACCAATCTGGGAGAATGTCTTCCCGATGCTTAAACATCAACATTTTGGGCATGGTGAGCTCTAAAATCACTGCCACCCAATGTGTGAATATGTTACACTCACCGTCCCCAAACTAGGAATAGAATTTAATAGTGTTGAACTAGCTATGCTGAAGAAGGGTTTCTTTCAAAGTGCCTTCCATGATTGGCCTAACAATACAACTCATCTGCTATCGAGCGAAATGGTGGAAAACTGAAATTCGACCACCCTACAAATGACCCACGACCAAAATTTAGGAGAAACAGATAGACAACTTGTTTACCACATCACCCTTCTCTCAAAATGACACTTCCATCTGCAAAGAAGTGGGTGGGATTCATAACGTTTTGTCCAATAGTCAATTGACAAACCAAATCCAACAAATGACTCCAATGAAAATCCTTTAAAGCATATAAAGGTGATCCCTCCTAGGGGGCATAACAAATCCCTCAAACTCCACGTACATAGAATGGAAATGGATTTGTTTACAAGTGCCTTCCTTGATGAGCATGGCCAACATTACCACTCACATGTTACAAATATCTCATTTACCACACCACTCATCATATGAAGTGACACTTCCATCCTAAAAGAACTAAGTGACTCACAACATTGTGGTCATCGATGAACCAACAAACCAAACCATGCAACCAACTCTGGCCAAAATCTGCGAAACCATCCACAGGTCAACCTTGCTGGGGAGAAACAATGATCCTTGACACTCCATCTAAAATGTAGAAGGGTTTATTTTAAAGTACCTCCCACGATGATCTTGGCTAGAATTACAAGTCAAGTAATTACTGAGCGAGATGGTAGCAAATGGAGAGTTGGCCACCCTACAGATGACCCACAACCAATCTTCAAGAAGTCCCAACACGAAACTCACATACAACATCATTGTTTGGATGAAATAAAACTTCGATCCGCAAAGAATTTTGGGGTTTCCAACAGACATTGGCACAAGTGGCACCAAATGATGATTAAATAAAGGCATAAAAACTAACGGCAAGGAAGATGGAAAAAACACACATAGACGCACATAGCATGAAGGCAAGGACTTGTTGAATGAAAAGAAGGAATGGTTAACACATAACTTATATGAGATCTTGGAAGCCAAAATTAACAAGCCACCCATGCACACCAATCAAACGAATTTTGGGGGTTTCCAACATGTAAAAGGTGCCTTTGACCACAATGCCCTTGTTTGGGAAGTAGTGAAAAATAATTTATGTAGAAGAAATAATTTAAATTTACTCTATCAAAATACCATGAGCACCTTTAGGTTTGTAAAAACAAATATGGGCACCTCTAAGAAAACGACTAATAGTGATACTATTACACTTTGAGGTACCAATTGGAAATAGATATTTACGATTGTTGTGTGGGAATTTATTGAACTACCCATTAGACCATAGGTAGATCTGGGACGAATAAACCTTATTTTTTTTATAGCCCTGACAAAGGTTCAAATGACGTGCATGAAAGAGGTTTTGATTTTGGTATTTATTTTTGTTTTTGTCTTTTTGGGGAATTTTGTTGGGGATTAGTAAAATGAGGTTCAACTAATTTGCCAATTTAAAAATCAGGTATTTGCTTGAGGTCTAAAAATTAAGGTTCAGACTGTTTTCCTATTTAAAAGTCGGGGATTAATAAATACACATTAAAAGAGGCCCTGCACATTTTGTGTTTAAGGAATGGTGTAGAACTATGCTTCTCTTCTGTAGGGATTATTTAAGATCAAAACCCTGAGTGAAGAAAAACTAATCCATTCTCACATCATTCAAACTAGATATATTCTTGGGTACAAAGCTTGTGACTATGTATGGAAAGTTCGACAATTTTGTAGATTCTTGTTGCTATTTGAACGAAATGCCAGAGCAGAATGAAATCTGATGGGGTTCTGTGATTTCAGTTTATGTTAATCACGGTCATTGTGAAGAGGCCTAGAAGATGTTTAGGAAAATGCAAAACTATACTTCATTCCAGCGGAATCAGTTCATTTTTGTCGGTGTTCTCGTGGCTTGTGCTGATTAGAAAGATCTGGAACATCGCAGGGAGATTCACGAGGACATAATTTGGAGTGGGTTATAGTCTAATGTCTGTGTGGGGACTTCCCTCATAGATGTAGGCAGATGTGGGTATATTGAGAGTGCATGCAAAGTGTTTGACATAATGCATCATCGGGGCATGGTCACAAGGAATGCTATGATTAAAGGATTTATGGAAAGTGTTGATGGGGCTACCGTTCTTTTTGGTCGAATGTCGCGCTAGTGCTAATAAGATTTTCTTGGTAAGTTTAATATGCGTGCACTTTTAGAATGTGATCTTTTGTCAATTAGCATCTTGTACTAATTCCATTTTCAAAGAATGAAAAAAAGAAAACAAGGCAAATATTTATTGTGTTCTTTTATCAAGTACCCGACTACTACTCAAATAAGACATTTACTCATGTATTATTTATGAAATAGTGATTATAGTGCCATTTAAAAGATTTCTGCAATTGAATTTAAGATGAGATGTGCATTGAAACCAAAATACATTTTTGATTAAATATTTACTTTTTCTATTGCAATATGTGGAAACTTGACCTGATATACACTCGGAGCCAAACATGTTTATGTTTGATGATTGATCATGTGATGTGTTATTTTTGTTAATGAAAACAAACTTGGCATACTTATTTCCTCTAACTAGCTATGACAAATATGACACACCTGTTCGCCACATATATAAATATGGTTAAACTTTCTTTAAAATATCACTTATTTTTAGTTCTTGCATAAATATCAAAGGCTTAACATTTGCTTCGGCACTATCTCCAAAGCTATGGGCAAATTGGAAAAATTGTATGAATTATGAATTATGGGTTGTCGCAGTGAGCTTTGCTAGTAAAATATTGTAGAAAAGTGTTCATCTATTTATTTCTCAACATTTATGGTACTTTTTGATTCTGCACATACACCAGAGGTCATTGATATGTGCCAAAGCAATGTGCCCAAGGAATGTTTTTCTCATCTATTGAAATATTCATGATCAACTTGATGAGGAAATGGTTGGGGTGTCTCTATTTAAACTGTTACATTTGAGATACTCAGTTGTCTTCCATTCCATTTTGAAAGCTTGTAATGTCAAGAAGCTACATCTATGAGAGATAAGAAAATCGGAGCTGGGAAGAATTTCTTCCCTGTCTAGTATCTCTCGATCCATCTTCATGTCTTTATGTGCCTTATCTTGGTGAGGGTATGTGGTTTGAACCTTGAATGAGTTATCAGTTTCACTAATGTTTTTGTTTTGTTTGTTAGTTTATCCGTGACCTGTGGGACTAACCTATAGCTAAGAAACCACGACTCAGGGGCATATAAGCTATCAAAATCACCCGGGGATCGCACCCGGCCTCAGCCACACCAACCCTTAACATGGTTGGACTTTTTTTCCCCGTAGGTTTTGAATCAATGACTTTAACATCACGGAGTGGCTTAACAACACACTCTGTCACCGGTTGTCCTACACCTCGGGGACCAGTTTCGCTAATGTTGGTCTTCTCTTGTAAATCCATTTTTTGTAAAATCTCTTTTGCAATATGTTAAATGCAATTACTTTGTCCAAACCTTTTCAACAATGTGGTGGAGAAGAAACTTTTCTGAAGCTAACTCATTTTTTTCCAATGTTGGTAAACCTCGTGATTCCTCTTCTTAATATTTTAGCGTATATGTTGGTCTATTATTGAATATTTTTTTGCTTAAACCAATCTTTTGCATGAACTTGTTTTAATACTTTTCATTGTGAGTTTGATGTGCTTCTGTAATGATTTTGGTTGAGTTTTTTGAGGTTGTCCTGAAAACTCAATTATCGTGAGATGTTTGTTTATGGGATTAAAGCACATGAGTAATTACATCCTAATGCTTGATTCTCAGCTTTTCAGGTTGGCCTTCATTTTGACAAATGTAAAATGTTTGGTCGCATTGGCTGAAGAGAAAAGTGGAATTTATCTCTAGTATCTAGTATGCATATTGTTTAAACACAATAAGGAGGGGAATTTTGTGTTATAAATTGAATCAATTGATATACTCAATGCCAAGATTCATGCATATTTATCATCATGTGATCTTCTGAAATGAAACTTAGAAGAATATGATGCGATATTTCTTCTAATTCTTCCCATACAAGTGCTAATATGAATTTCTTGGCAAGGTTGACTTTCATGCATTTTTAGTATATGGTGATCTTCTTGTCTGTCTTGTTTTCTTTACTCTATGCCCGCCCTTTGTAGATATTTTTTATGTAATACTAACTCCATTATCAGTGTTTGCAAAGAAAAAAAAATTGTACCACATTTTTTATATTTGATGCCAAACTACCACTCAAATAAGACATTTATTTGTGTACTTTTTATGAGATAGTTTTTGTATATGTTGCAACAACGTATGCTATTGAGTTCCCATGGTAATTTAAATGATTTTTGCAGTGGATTTAAGAGGATATGTGCATTGAAACCAAAATATTTTTTCGATCAAACATTTTTTTTGTCCATTGCAATTTGTGGAAACTTGAAAAGTGGCCCCTCTTATACACTAAGACAAAACAAATTTAAGTTTGATAATTAATCATATTATATGTTAATTTTGGTAAATGAAAACAAAATTGGCATATGTATTTCTTCCAATTAGTTATGACAAATCTCTCTCATTTTGTACATATATCAAAATGGTCAAACCTTCTTCAAAATCTCTCTAGTTTCAGGTTTCTGCATAAATATCAAAGGATGATAAATTACCAGAGAACTATATCCAAAGTTTTGGGAAAAATAGGAAAAATGTATGAAAAATGTTTCTAAATCATGGGTTGTCACAGTGAGATTTTCCAATTAAATATTGCATAAAAAGTGTCCATTGATTGTTTTTTTCCAACACATACATTCCATGCGGATTCCGCACAATTATCAAAGGTCACTGGTATTCCAAAGATGTATATCCAATGCATGGATATCTCGTTATGGGATGATTTGGTTGTCTACATTAATATTTTCATTACCAACTTGATCAAGAAATGGTTGGGTGTCCCTCTTTAAAATTCCATGTTTGAGATCATCAGTTGTACTTGGTTGTTTTCCAGTCCTTTGTGAAATCTTGCAATGGCTATAAGCTACCATTTGTGAGAGTTAAGTAACTTAAAACAAGCTCTGTGGGAAAGATTTTCCAAAAGTGGACTCATAAAGTTATGATAGATTCTCATTTGTTTAAGACCATAGCTTGTGAAAAATAGGATTGAAACTGAAAAGCTTTCTACAAAGAATCATAAACAAGCCTGCTCCATTTCAAGTTTGAGTGGAAAATTAATGGCTTCTACACTGGGAAAGAGATTCACTATGCTTCCTTTTGACTATCACTTGGTTTCTAGAAGCCACAAGTCATGGGCTTAACCCATTCTTCCAATAAATTTCCCATTTGTGATTCCTCTCAGCCAGCCTCGTCAAGGTGCCCTAGCAACTCCACATGACCAACAACATCCATGGAGATTCCTCCTTTTCTTCTTCAATACATCATGCAATTGCATCTAGTGACCACTTGCATCCATGGTGTTCCCTACATTTCTCCTTCAATACTTACTGCCATTTTTGTCCAACAACCGGTGGAAACCCTGGCCCAAGAAACAAGACCCAAGACTAATCATTTGTATTCTACTGAGAATGAGGCATGGTGTTTCTTGGTGAACATGATATGATAATGTTTCTTGTTGTCACATAAATGATAAATATATTTTGAGTTTGGATGGTAGTATTGGCATCTTTTATACCCCTAAATGCTCCTATAAATATTTAAAAGTATGTTTAATTAACTACATCCCGTTTTTTCTATGTTTGGGAATCTTAGATTGAAGAGGGAGAAATTGCAAAACTGTATGGAATTCTTAAAGAAATGTAAGAGGGAAAAGATAATGCCTAATTTCACAAGGTGTCACCACAGGCTTTAGACCCTCATCCCAATATTCAGATTGAGTGATCGCCCTAATGATGGGATCCAATTAAGAAAGTCTAAAATATTGGTTTTCTAAACTAGATGTAGTTTTCCATTAAAAAATTATAAATATTTCACTTGTGATGGACTCTTTGAAATTTGTTTCCAGCAGTTTGATGGTATCTAAACAATGACATTGATATTCCATTCTACTGAGAAATACATAGTCATCAAGCAGGCCTACCATAGTGACTAAAACCTGCCTCAGGATTTACAAAGTAACCAACAATCAAGGCACTTTTCAAGCATGTTGAGAAAAGGATTGTGGACAAATTTTACACTCTATTTTCCCACCGTAACATGTGAAAGCTACAGAAATGGTATATTTTAAAGTTAGATATATAGGTCTCCAAAATTTTTAGAACGTTAAAGAAATATGACTTGGATGCAGTTTGCCAAACATACTATTTATGCCATGCCTTTGTTGATTTTAGGCCAACTGGTTGTCATATAGGTACCCTAGCCCTGGATATAACAGCTTCCCCTATCCTCCAAAGATCGTTGTTCTAAACAAGGGAAGATATTTTGAAAATACTTCTAACATACCTATACTTCTAACAGTCTTGTTATTAGATTATGATGAACATACTCCTCGAAAATTTTCCAGTTCATTGTTAGGCTATTTAAATAACGAAAGAAGAGAACATATAAAGATTATAGCATACTTGTCCCACAGTGAACATTGTATTCCTAATTTAGGTTAGAACATGTTCTCACTAGAAGAACTCAGCCATGACAACCAATAAATAATTGTTTCAAATATTAAAAAGTCTTCATCGCCTAGATTTACCAAAATGCTTGATATATTATAGCATACTCTCATTTCATCTCGTAGAATTCAGACACATCAATTACAGCCCAAAAGTTATCTGTTTTTTAATCAAATATTAGTAGAGCTGGAATCAAAATCGGACTCCCCACATACAAAATTGATATACTGAGAAAAAAGCATGTGAATAAGCTGAAAATTAACCAAAAGGATTACCATTATATCTTCATGTGCTACCTTTACTAATTTCCTGTAATGTCTAAATAACAAATTATGATAACAATTAGCCAGTGATGATGTATTTGGTGTCCCAAACCAATGTCTTGTGCTGTCTAATAACAAATTCTGGTAACAATTAGTCAATGATGATGTATCTTATAAAGAATAGTGTCTCAAACCCTTTGGCACATAAAATGCATATGCTTTTCTAATCAATCATAAATGCATTCCACATGTAGCTGCAAAAATTAATACAAATCAAAAAGAAATAGCTAGGCAGAATTGGAGAAGTTATTCAGTAATGTTGAATGCTAAATTATTCAATACCACATTTCTAAAAAAAATAAAGAAAATAAGAACAAACAAAATACAAGTAACTCACAAGCTAACCTCAAATCTCAGATTTTTACCTCTTCGACTCCACACAAGCTCCAATACATTCCAAATCTGTTATGAGAAATGGATCAGTATAATTATGTACTCAAAACAAGCATTCATAATACCAACTCATTCATCTACCTTCTTCTTTAAAAATTGTCTTAAAAGGAATGCAAAAGGTTTAAATACCCCACCCTATGTTATAATTGTTATTAATTAAAAATTAACAGAATATTGATTATAAATATATACATATATTTCATATATATCAAAGGATAAACATAAATAAAAACAGAGTGTAGCTCAGTAAAATTTGAGCCTCTTTTTATGGCAAAAGAACAATCTATGCCTATCAGCATGACAATGGATTCCATCTTTCATGCATGTCAAATGTTTTGAGGCACCTCAGGAAATGGAAGGCAAGCTTTCATGCTAGTTGGATTCTACCATTATAGAGGGTGGGCAGGACCTACTGCACTCCAAATGACCATGTGACAGAACACGGTTACAGGATTGGATATCGCAGTCTTTTCCAATTTCTTTATGGGTTGTTGACCTAATTAGAAGCATATCTAGGAATCTCATGCACACAAAAAAGTAAAGTTGGACAGACTGTAATTTGTAAGTATGTACTGGTGATTTTAGACATAAACCTCAAGTAGAAACCACTGGAAGCAAGGGGGTATACACAGTCCAATCAACATAGGCAACCAACTAGACTCAAAGCACAACTGGATAGGTTTTATGCCAACTTACAAGTGGCCACCTTCACGAGTACATCCATATGAGTTGTCTTAGTGGAGGATTTTGTTACAGGGTCAGACAATTTACAGCCTCTTTTTCAAATTCAATATTTTTCTTAAGCACAAATAGCATATCCTTCCAAATCATTGATAGGAAATATTGACTGAATTCTTATTTCCCATCTCTGTAGATGGATGAACAAAGGTCTTTCCATGTCTCAATTGAAAAAACAACACTTCTCATGGTCTAATCAAGGTTAAAATTAGAAAACTTTGTTTGCCATTGCAGATATGAATCTTGCAACTCTGGTGAAAGGTCTTCTTTCATAGATTTTAATTCAGCCAAAATAATGTCAAGGCTACCAGAAGTAAGAAAATTCTTCATGTCAGAAATATCAATTTTTTTTGCTTGGTCTAAAATCTCATCACTCATGAGGAAAGCCAACAAAAGTTGTTTTCCAATGGAATTTCTCTATGTGATCAAAAGCTTGTCAATAACAGGATGACCAAATCTCTTCATTTGCTCTAAAATTCCATTTCGCATAAGGAAACATAGGAAAACAATATTGTATGCTACATTTAGCAAATTTTTAGGAACTAAAGGTTTTATCCAATAGTGGAGTGCATTCTCCAAAATTTGGATGACTTCAACAATCCCTGGTAACATATTTTTGTTTCTTTCGAATTGAAGAATAATCTGCTCACCTGATACTACAGGGCATTTCCTTACATATCCATCTTTTGTAATAGGAAAAATCCTTACCTTTTGGTTTGTATTGTCACCTTCACCTATGCACCTAAATATAATCTCTTCTTCAAAGGAAATTAGGTGGGAAGAATTTTCAGATCTTGCAACGATAAAGACAGATTCCATCCCAAAGGAGGGTTGAAATTTAATCTCAGAGCCAGCGAAAAGCAGCTTTTGCTTACCTAAGTTTCCACCCCAAATAGTAGCCAAATGATTTTCCAATTGACGGAACCAATTTATTTGAATAGGACTCTCCTCATCTCCAATATGCTCCCTCCTGTATCCATATGTTGAGTCAAGCATATATCAAATAAATCCGCAGTACTCAGGTAGAACCTGGAGAAAAGTCTGCAAGATTTTCTCTTCTAATTCATTAAGCCTTGATTGGATGTTGCACTTCCGTCTTTTGCTGCGGAGACCTTGGATAAAATTCACCAAGTCTGTATAACTCTCGAACTCTGGAAATGCATAATATTTTAAAAGAGAAACAACTTCTTCATTCATGAGCCTAGTGAAATCAAGATCATAGTCTTTGGACATTTTCTCCATCTCAAACCCAAGTGCACTGACATTAACCTTTTTTAATTGAGTACTAAAATACTTTCTTGATCGTTTATACTTAGCAGTGAGAAAAGCATATCTATGAAATCCTTCATCAAAGAAAAACGTATGTTTGGGTATTGCTAGACCTTCGGGAGGGGTCATACTCATATACCTTCTGATGTTTACGTTGAACCCAGAAGAAAACCTGATATCATTTTCAGAATTTTGGACATGACTTATCTTAAGCCTCTGAGTTTGCCTCAGTCTACGAGAAGTGGTGGCCATAGAAGCAGACATAGCTTATAGAATGTTATTCTCTTCAGCGCACGGAAAAATATCATCACACAAATCCACTACATACAGTATGAAAGTGAAAGAAACCTGTTTCCTTCATGCATCTTTCAGATGGGTACCTTGATGCCAATAGAAAATAATTATGAAATGCTTCAAATGACCAACATACAAACCTGGTTCAAACGTGTCTTCCTCCATTTGCATATGAATGGATATACAACCCCCATCTCTTTCAATATTCTACCCATCGGTCGCTTGTCCCCATAGAAGCTAATTGTCCACAAGGATAACTGATTCAAGGAGTTAAAACTGATTCTAATAACAGGACACTGGTTTTATGCAGCATTAGGTACAATTCGATTGCAAAGACGAATAATCTGCTCTTCGGGAAGACACAGCTTCTCTATAAAGTTCAATTCCTGCTTGTCAGATACGATTTTCATAACTTGAAAGAGAGACCTCTGAATTAAACTACAAATGTCTGGATATTAAAATACCTCGAAACTGAATCAGTTTCGCTGATGGAAAAAGGAAAAATAATATTTTTTTTCTAAAACTCTATTGTTTGAACCGAAACCCTCACGGGAAATAATTCCATCATTTCCGCGTGACTTGGTGCCTCAGAGCGTCCATTAAATCCTTTGGCCTGAGGATTGACTTGAGCGAAATAGGATTTATCGGCCCAATTGAATCTTGAGCATGATTGTGCGCCCGCTGAAGCATGTTTGGTTTTCACTTCACCGGTACGGTGTTTGAAGAAGAAACTCGAAGCATTTTGGAATGATGTGATGTTTGAAGAAGAACCTTGGAAGCCGATGTTTAAAGAAAAATGGAAGTTGAGTCCGTGAAAGAAACGACACATGGAGAGTGAAGATTCGTTGATAGATTTCGAACATATGGAAATTTACTATAGATTCTGGACAGACAACGAAGGTATCCCAGAGAACCTCCCCTTAAAATAACGCCTTCAGCTTAATAAGTATTTATATGTTGATTCAAGACGCATTTGATGCCTCCTCAGCACACCAACAATTCGTAGCACTGTTCAGTCCTTGAAGTCCCGTTGAAATTCACAATTTGCAGAGTTCTTTGAAGTGTAATTCCAGGCCTAGAGAAACTGTGTAGCATAATATGGAATACACAACTCAAGGGTTGATCTAAAATCTGTATAGCTAAGGGAAGATGATATGCTTCTTGGGCTATTATTTATGCTTATGTTGATAGTATTGACAAGATTTAAGGTCTAATTAACTTAATCACCTGCAAAACAAGAAGATATAGTGGTCATATTAGAGGAAAAAACTCTATAAAAGGAGAGATATAATGTAGATTACATAGTTGAGGAAACGCCATCACTACTCCAATGGATACATGATTTCCCAATGGATTTAAGGGTCACATGTAGCAGTAGTGGGCCATATAAACCCTTCCTTCATGATCGGGTCAGAGGAGGGTGTGTATTATCTCATCTCATAATATCATTTCACTGCAACATTTGAAAAATTATGTAAACCTGATGTTGTTGTTTGGGAAACTTTCCTTGGTGCATGTAGAGTTCATGGAAAAACAAAGCTAGGATAGTTTGAAACCAACCCGTATCACAGTCATTGTTGTTCTGTCTGCGTTTAACCATGTAAGTTTGGCTTCTGAAGGGCATCAATACTGTTGGCCCTTGGTTATAGAATTTGGAAAATAACAATGAAGAAAATGAAAAATACGAACTTCGTGGAAGACACAGTGACTGTTACTGAGTCGAAGTGAGCAAAATAGCAGAAAAGACGGAGCGAAGTTCGAGAAATCAAGTTGATTGGATGAGGAGATCGATGATGAAAGGTAAGAAAGGTAGAAGGATCGTAGACAAATCAGAAAGCAGAGAAATCCACCATTGGATGCTTTGGAGCACAACGCGAGAAGGAAGGAAGGACAGGCTGGCGAAGCCCTGAAAACGCAGGTCAAGTTGGCCTAGGGTTTTAGACACCTAGGGTTTTGGTATCTAGGGTTTTGACACTTAGGTCTCAACCTAAGGATGTCGATGAGTGATTGTAATGTATAAATAAGAACCTATATGAGAGAAGAGGGTTGGCTCGAGTTCATTGGTCTTAGTTGTTATTGTTAGATGAGATTGTGGTAAGAAGAGAGATTGCTAGAGAGAAAGAAGTATTGTATTGTGAGAGCAGTCTATGTTGTAAGATCTTCAGCTGGGTGCGAAGATCGGTCCTGTCGCTGGGTGTGCAGGAAGGGAGAAAGAGAGAAGAAGAGAGAGGATCTGCTAGCTAAGAGAGAAGATCATAACTGTATGCTTTTATCTTAATATATCATAAAGCACAATTCTATGGACGTAGCCCTAGAGAGGGGGTGAGCCACGTATATCTTGTGCTGTGTGTGATTGATGCTCTGTTCTTTGTCCTTTGATATGCTGCTATGATGATAATGTGTTAGATCTGATATATAACTTGCGTAGTAGGTTGTAAGAAGATAAAGAATATTATATTGTTTTCAGATGATTGTTTTGAATCCACTTTGCATTCCTTCTGGTTGTAGACATCTCTGTCCTGCAACCCCCTCATAGCTACTTCGGGTGAGACTGCATCTGCCTCGTAGGTGTTGCGGAAAGTGCCAGTAGTTAGGGCTTGTTGGTGTGCTCTTGGATCTGAACCCTAGGTCTGCCCCTGTGCCAACAAATGTTTCGTTGTCGGGACAGGAATCTTCTTGAGGGGATGTCAAGGTGGTTCCCATCAAAGACAAAGATTCAGAAGTGGATAGAGGATCAAGAAAAGGACTTCGCTGAAGACTAGAACAAGAACCTTAATCTTAGTATAGAGGATTGGTTGGAGAGATATATCTTTACTGATATACATGAGATTTTCTTCGGAGGAATCCATCAGGAGCTATATGAGTGGTTAGCTAGGTTAGCAGATACCCAATTTGAGATTAGATCTAGACCACCTGTGGTTTGGACGTCAGCACTAATCAATAAGGTCAAGAGAGTTGACAACGTCGTGTCAAGAGTAGTAGATCACTAGTTTTATAGCACCATTCAAGGGTACATCATCGAGTTTGTTGTTGATAGAGTAGAGTCATATAGCCAAGCTGAGAGATATTTCTTCAAGGGACCTAGAGGAAAATTTTTACATTTTCTGAAGTTGAGAATCAACATGTTATTGCATGAGAAGAACATATTGAAGATACAGTAGATCGATCGAACTTAAAAAGGTTAATGTTCAGGAAGTCAGACAACGACAATGACACAGAGGCTGGACATACGTGCAGTGGAAAAGCATTCAGAGAAGTTCATCTTGCGAACGCATTCAAGAAGAACTACGAGGACAAGGGATTCTATAGTGGAGAAGAGGAAGTTCTGACAGACGAGGCACATTCAAAAACTGCTGGGACAGAGGAAGGGAAAGCTGAAGAGCTTCACTGGTTCAGCAACATTAAGCAATCAGAGTAATCAAAGTTACCAGACCATTCAGAGTACTATTACTAGTAGTCCACCACATACTCGGATAGGAAACCTAGGAAGATCTATGGCAGATGAGATGACACTCCCTATCTTTAGGGGAGATGGATTTGAAGATCCTAATCAACACTGGTTTTTGTGTGAAGCCGTATGGAATATTAAAAATGTCACCGATGAAGCTGTTAAAAGAACACAGTTTAGTACTACCCTTCGATATTGCACACTAAGTTGGTACATGAATATTGTCCAAGGACTTGCACAGCCTAAGCCACTGAACGAGATCAAGAATGCATTGATTGCAGATTTCAAGAAACCCAAGTCAGACTCACAATGTGTTACATAGATGGAAGAGATCAAGAAAAAAGTATCTGAACCTATTTGAGAATTCGATTAGAGGTTCAAAACCTTAACATGTCGATTGACTTTTCAGATCCCATATGAGCAGAAAAAAGAGTGGTTCATTGCTGCCCTCTTACCATACATCAGAGTTCCTTTGATGCAACAGAAGATTTCCTCGTAGGCTGAGGCGCTGGATATTTCCATGAATTTAGAATCAACCCCTATGGGAGAATCCAACTCAGATATGAGTCAGATCTTGAGCCAGCTAACTAGTTTGTCTCTGTAGGTCGAAGATATGAAGAAAGACAAGGGAAAAGATAAAAGAGAAGGCATTTGGTGTGTTAGATGCAGATCAGAAGGTCATGACAAGGATCATTTCCCCCTATTCCATGAATACTTGGCCTCTGGAGCCCCGAGCCCTTTTAAGCAAGTCACCTTACCTTGGTGTGAGGTATGTCGAAATAGACATTGCCTTGGTGAGTGCTATTACATGCAAAAATATGTTCAGACACCCACTAATTTGTATTGCATGTTTTGTAATTCTGTGGGACATGATGATAGAGATTGTAGGGCTTACAATCTCATTTATGAAAGGTCAAGAGACATATACAAGATTCAAGGCGAAGTACAACAAGAAGGAAACACCACACAGTATAACTCCTCTGGGAGAGGTAATTTCAACCCTCGCGGTGGATTTAGGGGACGAGGAGGAGGAGGAGGTATGGGTTGAGGCCAAGGATAGATAATCTACTACAACTATGCACAACCAAGACACCTCGCAAGGGATTGTCAGAACCCTTGTACCACTTGGAGCTATTGCAACTCTTTTGAGCATGTTATTGAGGAATGTCCAGCATTGCTGGCTAAACTTCAAGAGAAACGAGGACCTCATTAGAACCTGTAGATACAATTGATCAAAGAAGAACCTCGCGGAGAAGACCCCAGATTTGTTTTTATAAATAGAGGAGGCGTTGTTACAGGACAAGACAGAATGACCCAAGGGAAGACTGTAGAGGACTCAAAAATCAGGAAAGTTGTAGAGAAGACCCAAACTTTTGATGCCAAGAAAGAAAGACAAATATTCGAAGAGGCAATAAATGAGTTCAAGGAAGATCAAGTTTCTTCATCAAAGACATGACCATAAGTAAGAGAATATGGAATGCCTCAGGCATTTGATCAATCTTCTTCGCTGAGAGAAGGAAAATAGGTAAGCAAGATCATGTAATTTCTATATACTTGTATTAAGTTGATTCAGGATGAGAGCGTTGTACAAGAGCTACAAAGTTTAATCAGACAGTATGAACTAGGAAAGATAGACCCCTTTCTGAACAGGGCAGTACACCAAATTGCCAATAAGAGAAGGACAAATAAGGAGTTACACTTAAATTCTCAAATAGGAGAGTATGATATAGATTATGTGGTCCTCGACTTAAGGTCGGAGGTCAATGTCATGATGAAGCAAACTTAGGCGCTGATGGCAAAACCAAGGTTGATCTATTCCCCTATCAGACTCAGGATGGCTAATCAGCAAGCTGTCAGTCCCTTTGGCAGACTGGAACATATCCCTGTGGACATCGATGGAGTAAGAACATTTGCAAATTTTGAGGTCATTGAGATATTCGATGATAGTTTCCCTTACCCTGCGCTGTTAGGAATTGATTGGGATTTCAATAATTACATTGTGGTTGATTTAAAGAAAATACGTATGACTTTTGAAATATATGGACTTAGGGTAATTGCACCTTTAGATCCAGATGAAGGTCAACGATACCCATAACCTATCAGAGAATAAGACCACGCATATGAATTGGAAAACATATACAAATTAACAACTAGACATCATGATTACATTAATCCTACGGCCGATGGAAACCTAAGCTGGCGAAGTGACAATGCATGTTCATTGGACTCAGAAGAAGCACTAGAGAACTGGCAGAACAAGATGTACGAAGTATCTACAAGAATATGTGCTAGATTAACCAGAGATGTTCGTTGGATCGGCACAACAATAAGTAAATTACCCACCTTTGATGGTATGAATCCTTTAGAAACATTCTTGTCGGACTTTGAAGAAATTTTACCAATGAAAAAATGATTGTTGGCAATGGATGGGGCCTTGAAAGCAACCCCATCAAGATGGTGGGGGACACACAAAAGAAATATTACAGACTAGATACAATGTCGTACCCTGATGACCATGCGGTTCTCAGCACAAGTAGAAGGTTGCAAAGTTCGGTACATAGGTCGAAGTTGCCCAAAGGACCATGTGCGAAGCTGGGAGGAAGCCTGGAGCAACGTTCCTCAAGAACAATGGGTACACAAACTCATTAACACATTGGACACGACACCTATCAACTGGTACCTTCAAGTAGAGTTGTGCCTCATCACTAAAGATTGGAAAGGTATGACTCAGAATTTTATAACCACCTTCTTATTTGAAAGTCAATATCCTTCAGTAGATCAAGCATTACAGATTGTGAGACAGAAAGTATTCGAGGAGGCATCTAGCCTTCCTTTGGAACAAGAAGAGGATGAATGGACTGTGTCTCTCCATAAACTACAAGGCTGTTACAACATCAATGCTGATGAAGATGATGATCTGAGGAAGGTGAACATTGCAGAAATAGAAGGCCAGAGAGATGTGGAAGGAGCAGGAGTTGAGCTACCATTAATTGGAAAGACAATCAAGATTAATAAAGTCAACATTGGAATAGAATAGACACCAAAGCTTGCGAATGTTGGAGATTATTGGGATGTTTCCACTATTGACAAGATCACATAATTACTGCATGAATATCAGGACTTGTTTCCAACCAAGTTCACTGATATGAAGGGCATTAAAGGGCCTATGGGAGAGATGAGGATCCCTTTGAAACCATATGCAAGAACATTCAAACAGAGACCCTACAGATTAAACCTTAAATATAAGGAGAAAGTGAATATTGAGCTCGATAGAATGTTGGAAGTAGGGATTATAGAACCTGTCGAAGAATCAGAGTGGATCATCCCTATGGTGGTACAAGACAAAAAGACATGAGAGATCAGGATCTGTGTAGATATCAAGAAGTTGAATGATGCATGTTTGCATGATCCCTTCCCTATGCCATTCACTGTGTTAGATAATGTGGGAGGTGAGGAAGTATATTCTTTTACAGATGGATTTCCAGGATACCATCAGATACAGATTTCCAAGGAAGATCTCCATAATACCACATTTGCAACAAAATGGGGGTCCTATCAGTATACAGTGATGCCATTTGGATTGAAGAATGCCCCAACCATCTTTTCCATGGTGGTGGTCGAAGAATTCAAGGAGTTTTTGCATAAATTTCTAGAAGCATATTTTGATGATTGGACTGTCTTTAGCTTATTGAAAAATCATATTGAATGTCTAAGGATAATGTTGTATAAATGCAGACAATGTCAAATTGTCTTGAATCTGAAGAAATGCATATTCTTCTCAATATTTGGAGTGTTGTTAGGTCATATTGTATGCAAGCACAGATTGTTGGTAGACCCATCTAAAATTTCCATTATAGTTGATCTGCCACCTCCTACTTCAGTCAAACAGTTGCGCACTACGCTAGGACATACTGGATATTACAGGAAGTTCATAAAGGGATATGCCCAGATCACAACACGTATGGAGAATCTTCTGAATAAAGATTTTCAGTTAAGTTGGATAGAAGAATTCCAACAGAGCTTCGACAGACTGAAATAGAAGATGGTTATTGCGCCTATTCTGGGTTTTCCAGATTGGAGAAAGGAGTTTCATGTACATGTCGATGCTTCTTCTACTGATTTAGGAGCTATGTTAGCACAAACTGGTGAAGGAGATATTGACCACCCATTAGTTTTTTCTAGCAGGAAGTTATCAACAACAGAGATGAACTACACCACTACCAAGAGAGAAGGGTTAGCCATGGTGTATGCGCTGAAGAAATTTCGCCATTACTTGTTGGAAGGTGTTAGGACCACATATTGTACCATTTTTGCCCATACTTTTTGCCATTGTTATACCCTTCATCACCTGTATTTAGACTTATACTATCATTCCACCTGATCATTCCAAGGTACACAACGTCCTTTCTCATTACTACACGTTTAATCTGTTTTGCATAATACTTTACATTACTTTTTAACCTAACCAGTGCTTAGAAGTGCACAAGTGTCCATATTTGCAGAATAGTATTCAAGGCCGATGCTGAAACACAGAACTATCCAAAGGCGCTGTTGAACTGATGCCGAAACACGGAAGCTGCTACACAATCCGAGAACGCACATGCTGAAACACGAAGCTGCTACACAGTCCGAGGATGCATATGCCGAAACACAAAGCAGCTACATGGTTCGAGGATGCAGATGCCGAAACACGGAGCTGTCACTCAGTTCAAAAATGCAGATGCCGAGACACAGCAGAGACCACCACGATGCTGAGACACGAGCCTTGACAGTTAGCAGTCAAGGCCGGCACAGTCAAACGCGATTCACGTGGCTGAACAGCCCGTGAATCGCGATGCTGAAACAGCATCACCAACTATGAGAAGCGGTTACACCAGCCGTAACAGCAATGCCTCGTCAAGTTCCTGTATTAGCATTCGGTTGCATGAGAATAGGACACCCTATGCTGATTTAGAAAGAAGATCCGATTCAGTGTAGGATCCAGATCTGCCTTGT
>ML784206.1:300122-343657 GCA_009831015.1 Picea engelmannii | reverse complement strand
ATAGTGCGCAGCTATCTTTGAAACAAAAGACTTCCCTGGGTTGATAATTTATGTTTCACTTGGTTGTTTGAAATTAATTAAGCAATTATAGTGACCAACAGAAGGCCACTTTAAAATGTTTACTGATCACTCTGCGCTGAAATACCTAGTTAAAAAACCAGTGTTGGGGGGAAGAATCTGCAGATGGCTTCTTCTCTTTCAGGAATATGATTTTGAGATCATAGTCAAGCCGGGAAGAATGAACAAAGGTCTTGACCACTTGTCGAGGATGGAACATGGTGAAGAGCCTACTAGTTTGGAGGATGCACTTTTGGATGCACAACTATTGGCCATTAGAAATATTAATGACCACTTCACAGAGATAGTCCAGTTCATGTCAATAGGAATGGCACCTCGTGAGCATACAATCCCTCATAAGAAACAACTAGTAGTGCACGCTACATATTTTTCACTTATAGCTAGACATCTATACAAGATGGGACCTGATGAGATATTGAGGAGATGTGTTATGGAGGTAGAACAACCAATGATCCTTGCCAAAGCTCATGAAGGCATCGCGGGAGGAAATTACGCAAGGAAAGCAACAACACATAAGGTTCTTAGAGCTGGCCTTTGGTGGCCTACCTTACACAGAGATGCTAAAGACTATTATAGAGCCTGTGATGTATTCCAAAGAGTTGGGAAATCATCCAGAAGAGATGAAATTCCATTAGCACCACAACTGACCCTACAAGCATTTGAGAAATGGGCCATTGACTTCGTAGGACCCATAAACCCACCAGGAAAATGCACAGGGGAAAGATACATAATCATTGCGACAGAGTACTTGACCAGATGGGCTGAAGCAAGAGACGTAAATGACTGTAGTGCAACAACAAGCAACTTCATATTTGATGACATCGTAACCAAGTTTGGATGCCCAAAGATCCTTATGAGTGATCAAGGAACACATTTCATAAATATGACAGTTGAAGCCTTGACTAAGGAATTTGTAGTGCATCACCAGAAGAGAACACCTTACTATCCACAAGCAAATGGGACCGTTGAAGCATTCAAAAATATCTTGGAGACAACATTGATGAATATTTGTAGTGTGAATAGGGATGAATGGGATCTAAGAGTACCAATAGTACTTTGGGCTTATAGAACCACTTGCAAGAAATTAACAATGCAGACCCCCTTCAAGTTGGTGTATGGTCTTGAAGCCGTTGTCCCAATTGAATACCTGGTGCCAAGCCTAAGAATTGTTGCCTTTACAGATATGGATGACACTAGCGCTGTTCAAGAGAGGCTTGTGCAGTTGGTCAAACTCGAAGAAGACAGATTTATTGCAGGATTCCACCAGCAGGTACATAAAGAAAGAGAGAAGGCCTATCATGATAGGCACATCAAGAGGAAAACATTCAAGCAAGGTGATCTAGTACTGGTATATGACAGTAAGTTCATGAAGCATCTTGGGAAGTTCAGAATGCATTGGCTTGGGCCATATGAGATCGCCTATGTTACAGAAGGAGGAGTTGCACAATTGAAAACTTTGAACGAAGAATGGAAGGAAGGATTAGTGAATGGGAGTCGGCTAAAGTTGTACTATGACAATCAGTTTCCTTGCAGTTCTACGTGAAAGCATGAAGAAAAGGGTCTAGGTACCAGGTGCAGTTGAAACTGGGTACTAGACATAGAAAAGACAGTTTTCACAGGGAAGGAGAGGAGGCATAGAGCTGAAAGAAAAGGTTGCACTGCCCAGTCTGAAGTCGAAGTAAAATAGAAAGGTTAGATCTGAAGTGCCTTGGGACGAGTCACAGGTGGGTGTTGGGGACCTATTGGCCCTTAGTTATGGAAGTTGGAAAATAACAAGGAAGAAAAGGCAAAATGCGAACTTCGCAGAAGACATAGTGACTGTTATTGAGTCGAAGTGAGCAAAAGAGAAGAAAAGATGGAGCGAAGTCCGAGAAATCAAGCCGATTGGATGAGGAGATTGAGGATGACAGGTAAGTAAGGTAGAATGATCGTAGACAACCTAGCAAGCAGAGAAATCCACTGTTGGATGCTTTGGACCACCACGCGAGAAGGAAGGAAGGAAAGTTTGGTGAAGCCCTGAAAAACGCAGGTCAAGTTGACCTAGGGTTTTGACACTTAGGTCTCAGCATAAGGATTTCATTGAGTGATTTTAATGTATAAATAAGAACCTATATGAGGGAAGAGGGTTGGTTCGAGTTCGTTGGTATTAGTTGCTTTTGTTAGATGAGATTGTGGTAAGAAGAGAGATTGCTAGAGAGAGAGAAGTATTGTATTGTGAGAGCAATCTGTGTTGTAAGATCTTTAGCTAGGTGTGAAGATCAGTCCTGCAGCTAGGTGCCCAGGAATGGAGAAAGAGAGAAGAAGAGAGAGGATCTGCTAGCTAAGAGCGCAGATCATAACTGTATGCTTTCATCTTAATATATCATAAAGCACAGTTCTATGGACATAGCCCTAGAGAGAGGGTGAACCACGTATATCTTGTGTTGTGTGTGATTGATGCTCTGTTCTTTGTCCTTTGATATGTTGCTATGATGATAATGTGTTAGATCTGATATATAAATTGCGTAGTAGGCTGTAAGAAGATAAATAATATTAGATTGTTGTCAGTTGGTTGTTTTGAATCCACTTTGCATTCCTTCTGGTTGTAGACATCTTTGTCCTGCAACCCCCTCATAGCTACTTCGGGTGAGACTGCATCTGCCTTGCAGGTGTTGCCGAAAGGGCCAGTAGTTAGGGATTGTTGGTGCGCTCTTGGACCTGAACCCTGGGTCTGCCCATGTGCCAAAAAATACTTTGAGTGCATGGATCAAGATTATCATATTACACCAAGGATGAAACTTAATTATTGTATGATTGACCTCCTTGACCGAGGAGGATGCCCGTATAATGCAGAGGAAGAAGTAAAGAGAGGAGCACTACAATTGAATGGTTTTCCTTCTCAGTTGGGCTAGCCTCCTGCATGAAGCATTGAACTTTATCAATGGAATGCCATTTAATCCAGTACTTTGGTCTGGGGAAGCTTACTTGGTGTTTGTTGAATGCATGGCAACATGGAGCTAGCAAAGCATGTAGCAAATCATCTTTTTGAGTTGGAACCACATTGAATTGAACAATATGTGCAGTCGTCCAACACCTATGCTACCACTGTTGGATGGGATGATAAATCAAGGGTCAGAAAGGTGATGCATGGGGCATTGGAAAAGATTCCAAGATGCAGTTAGATTGCAGATGAAAGCATAATGCATTTACTCCTTACCAAAAACAGTTCACACTCACAATTTGAGGAAATTTATAAATTGTTGGACAACTTGGCTGGGCAAATCAAGGAAGTTGGAGATGTTCCTAACACCAATTATGTGTTGCATGATGTAGAGAAAGAGAAAAAGGAGTCTCTGCTCTACTATCACAGTGAGAAAACTAGCTATAAGTTGGAAGAATTGGACACCTATTTGGCTCCAACCCAATAGGCTGAAAATGCTCCATACTGATATTCAATTCATCCAAAGAAAGACCATATTCAGTATTAGCCTTCCTCCATGGCATTGTATATAGAACCTTGTCCAACCAGAACATAGTTGGGAAGTGAAAATGTTGGTTAATATTATACAACAGAAAGCGGAGTGTTAGCCTCAGAGATTGGATGCCAAGCACTTGAATCTACCTTAATAGACAATGTTGTTATATACCCGATGTTGTTCTTCAACCCATCATCATTATAGTTGTTCATCTTCAATGTATTTGAACACATGTTCAATTAAGAATTGTTCTATTACATACATCTCTTCTAACAACTTACATATGGACTAGAGTTTCATGTGGAGTTCTCACCTTCTTGCTACATGGATTTCAAGCATACTTCTTGAGCTTGTGATGGAGCACCCTAGGGTTTCGTGGTTGATTTGGCATGGTTTTGGCACTTATTGTCATTTATTCATGATCTATGAGGAGTTCTACACAAGATTTGAAAATTTACTCAATCAAATTCATGAGGATATTAGCTTAAAGGATGGTGTCATCGTCCTTCTTCAATACACAAAAGCCTTTGAGGGGAAATTTGGATTTATGTTAAGGGACAAGTCCCCAAAGATCCTTGTAGAAGCACAAGATCATGCTTCTAAGATTGAAGATAATCTTCTGTCTTCTCAAAACTTTACCAAGCCTAAAACTTTACATAATGTTGAACCTACTCAAAATTCTATGGCACTTTTGGCCCAAAGACTTGAGCAAATAGTAACCGACTTATCATAGAATCAAAGTCTCACAGAGAAATTTTATCCCATAAATTAGAGCTTTGTTTTGAAGATACTTTCAAAGGAAAATGATCAGGATTGTCATATATATATGCATGTGACAACGACCCTTTAGATACTTAGAGGTTTGAGCTAAAGAAGGGGAAAGAAACATAAAATTTCAATGTTGGGCTGACCTTTAATGATTACCTAAGTTTGGTTCAAATTGAAGTTGTAATTTTGAATTGGAAGATAAATTTAGGGACAACCCCTTGAAGAAGGTTACGTGTTTGCGTTGAATCTCTTACGCCCATGTGTAAATTGATAATGGTTCTTTGTTTGCTTAACTGGTAAAGAAGGTAATTCCTTGGATGGTTTTGTGGGATCTTGATTGTGATACGACGTTATTTGATTTTGAAGCCCAGATTCCCACATGTGAAGGAATATGTTGGGTATTTCTTACACACTTGGTGAAGGAAACCCTAGCCCACTTGAAGAACAATTGAAGATTGTATAGTTGATTTTGAGCAGAAAAGAGAGCTTTGAAGGACCTTTGGAGGCTAGATGTTGCACCAAAGCCCCTCTTTTCCCCTCATTTGAATTTTTTTTGTTGAAGCATCTTGTGTTATACTTAGGTGCATTTTTTGGATATTGATCTAGTGGATGTTTTCTCTTTATTTTTGGTGGATGTTTCATGAAAATGGGTTTTCTTAATGCTATGTGCCTTATCTTAAGTGTTTTCATTATGTTGCATGTGATGTTTCTTGGGATATCTTGGTGAATTCTCTATTAGAGTAACAGTTTCATGTTGACTTTGTCTCCTTGAACAATCTTGAAACCCTAAGGAAGGATTGAGAGTGATCATCCCCTTCCCTTGTTTTATCCATCTTAACTCATTGAAGCATTCAAGGTTTTCCTTAATGGATAGGAGTGACTATCCCCTTAAGGATTTTCTTGGATAGGGTTTAGTTCTAGGGGTTAGAAGTGGCTACCCCCCTAGGGTTTAAAACATATTTTTATTGATCTTGTGCTAGTAGCTCTTGAAGGGATGGGACGACACCTAGTCTTTATGAGTGGATAAAATCTAGGGTTTTCTCTCCAAGGAGGTTGACCTAGGCTTATGAGGTGATAATCCTATGATAGACTTTCAAGTCTTATTTTTCCCTCGGTCTCCATTTAAGAACTACAATAACTCCATATGCCCAATGAAAAGACATTGATCTTGAGACCTCCAAGTACTTTCTTCAATATTCTAAAGCTACCCAAACACTTTTTTCTCAAACTTCACTCCCCACATTAAGATTCCTTTCCCTAAGTCCTCGCAATATTAATTGAGGGAAACCCCCTTCAGTCGGAGGAAAGTTGGCTTGAAGTGAAAGAGGGTTGGTGAGGTGACAGGGGCCTTCCCTCTAAGTTACACATGATTGCACTTGAGATTTTGGACTTTAGCTCAATAATTGTGAGTTCGTGTGATAACACACCCAAGACATATCCTAGTGATCCTAAACCTCATTAGACAAGACCCCATTTACAATTGGAAGTTAGTCCTCCTCCTCAACCAACCTTTCCTAAGACCAATGATATAGATTTAATATTGATATGGATAGTATCTTAATGAAGGTTAATGTACCTATCCCTCTCAGTATTGATATTGTATTTTTTTTTAAATACCTACAACACAGTCCCTATTGCGACGTCTTGGAGTGTCTCTCCCATAGCAACCACGTCAGAGCTGATACCTCTTCACGTCTCTCTTGGCACATCCAATATGTCTCTCTTGCCACCTCCAAGACGTTTCTCTTTCCACCTCCAAGACGTCAGTCTTTCCACCTCCAAGAAGTCGGTCTTGCCACCTCCAAGATGTCGGTCTTGCCACCTCCAAGAGTTTCGCTCCCATAGAAACCACGTCGGAGCTGATACCTCTTAACATCACTCTTTCCAACTTCAAGACGTCGCTCTTTCCACCTCCAAGACACACATCACGTCCCTTCTATGAGGTCATATTTCTCTCAGTCGAATGCTTCTCGTCAGATCCATCACTCACTTATGTTTCCTTCGAATTATAGTCCTTTTCATAATGCCCATATTTACCACATTTCCAGCATCTTTGCGTCGACTAAACTGGGGATTTTGATCTACCCTTCGACTTGAAATTTCTACTGGAGAATCTATCGTTATCTTTGTCTATTGGTTGACCTCTCACTACGACAGCATCTTTGGTCGATCCTTCCATGTTCTTCCTTCTCCTTTCTTCTGACAACAGAGAAGTAACCACATCCTCTAGCGCTAGTGTGTTTGTATTACTCCCAATAGCCACAACTAAGCTATCCCAAGAGTCTGGAAAATAGCATAATAGGATAATACACTTCTCCTCATCAGTGATCTTAATATCCATAGACGATAACTGGCTTAACACGGTATTAAATGAATTTAAATTCCTAGTCACCAAAATGCCATCACTCATCCTTAGAAGATACAGTTTCTTTATGAGAAACAACCTATTTACTAGATATTTTGACTAGTATAAGCTTCCCAGCTTGTGGCACAGTTTCTTGGATGAATATTCACTTGATACATTCAGTAGCACCAAATATGCAAGACAAAGTCAAATATTACTTCTTGCCCTTCTTTCGAGTTTCTCCCATTCTTTCGTCGACATGCCCGTCGGATGGGTACCTAGACAAAATGATGTCCATTATTCTTGATCCACAAGAATATATTCCATTTTAATATTCCAAAGATCAAAATTCTGGCCATTTAATTTTTCTATCTCTATTCTGGAACTGCTCGCCAATCTTTAACACAATTTATGACTTATGATTCTTACTGTACCTAGAGTTTAGTTCTCAGATTCAAGATTGGAAAATCAATATATGATATACTTTCCAAAGCATAGCACCACTACGAACACTCACTTGTCAGGGAAAACATAATCTTTGATACCACATGTCAGGAAATGCAAGAGAGAAGACAAATAATAAGAGAAGAATAATTTAATCAAGAAGAGAAGATTAATTTAATCAAGAATGTAAATGAAACAAGTAATCACACAATACACCAAGATTTTAACTTGGAACTCTTGACCAGGAGAAACCAACATTCCTTTGATCGTTATGATCTCTTGTTTTCTTATTCAATTAGAATAAAATGTTACATGCCTAACGTTGTTCCACACCTAAGACACAATCGACATCATACCCTCTTTCTTGCACAAGAACAACCTTGTAGCCAAATCGACTTACATATTCATGACCAACAACCTACGATTTGCCATGCATTAGCATTACATCATTTTGCATTCTCATATTAGCCTTTATTTCCTTACAACACTCCTGTTTATAGGCTTTACAACAGGAAAACCCCTAAATATTGGTGCCCAAAAACGGTTAGACATCCATTCATATCGTTGGCTACAAATCTTGTAAATCTCATGATTCTGTTATAGTCGACTTCCAAGTCAGGTTACTAGTTAACTACCAGTCGGCCTTCATTTGGTATCTAGTCGATCATCTCATGCCCACAATTTGACCTCTTTTTAGTTGAATTGCCTTCGATATCTTCGACTTCAACTTTTCCCAGTCGAATTCCTCGACCTTCGACTTGCTGTCAATCCACCTCGACCATTAGTCGATCTACCTCAACTAGACTTTCATTGCAAAGAATATAAAAACCCAACAAGAGGACTTCAAAACCCTCATCAAGTCCCAATTCTACCCTATTGAGTATGAAGAGTACCAATGGATCCAACGAAACTACTTCAGGTAGGGGTAGGGGAAGAGTGTATAGGAGTACACCACTGAGTTCAAAAACATGGTCATCATGATGGGTATCTCTCCCTAGAACACAGATGTACTCCTCAAGTATCTAGGGGGTTTACATAGTCATATACGAAAGTAGGTGATTCTCTTCAAAGTAAGAACATTTGATGAGGCATATGTATAGGAACATTACCTGGAAAACATAGGCCAAAAGAAGGGGCAACCAAGTGGTTTGAAGCAAAAAGAGCACCAGGAAGATTCCATGGAGGGGAATAAAAAGTGGAAAGGGGTAAAAAATAAGAAGATAGTATCCACTATAGATTATTGAAAAGACCGCAACAACCATTGCAACCATTGCAACATTGATGGCCACATGAAGGAAAAATGTTGGAAATAACACCCAAAGTTGAACTCGAAGAACCACAAGAAGGATGGAAAGAAAAAGAACCTTCTAGTCATAGATTCAATAAATCAGGTTGAAAGTATCTCATATGTGGATGGAAATATTTTTTTCATATCTATGTACAAGGAGATGAATTTGATTAGTCATCTTCACCAAGAAGAGAAGGAGATGATCAAGCTCTTCCACATTAAGATTCAGGTCAAGAAGACCAATATAGATGCTCTATTCGACTCTATTCACAGGATAATATCATAGAAACAGATCTAGTCATCAAGCTTGGATTGGAGGTCCATGATCATCCTATCCCCTATCCATTAGGTTGGATAAACAAGGATGCAGAGATAAAATTAATGAAACAGTGTAAGATTAAATTTGTTATAAGTGTTAATTTTATGGATGAAGTGGAATTTGATGTAGTACCCCTTGATGTATGTGGAGTAGTTTTGAAATCCCTTACATGTATATGACGGATGCAATCTTGATGTGGAGAGCCAAATAGTACTGATTGATCAAGGATGGGAATCCCTACATCATTAATGCACATAAACGAAAGTCAAATATCTCTCTGGTAAGTGCCAACGAAGACAAGAAGTTAATTAGTTCTATTAAGAAATATGTTTTTCTTTTCTTAAGTGAAAATCGATTGGATGATGAGTCAATGAGAGAGAAGGAATCCCTAAAGGGATGTACTAAAGATCATAAAAATTAGTTGGAGGATTTTCTATAGGAATACATAGGAGTGTTCAAGGATCCAAAAGGGATACCACCCAAGAGGGACGTGGAGCACAAAATACAGTTATTTCCTGGCTCCCCATTGTCGAATATTGGGCTGTATAGATATTTTTTTCTAGAAGAAAATGAAGTGAAGAAGAAGTTTTTGGAGTAGGGTGTGATTTCACCAAGTACCTCACCCATCATAATTTTACCCAAGAAAAATGGGACTTGGAGAATGTGTATCGATTACAAGGAATTGAACAAGATTACACTAAATAATTGGTACCCTCTACCTAGGATCAATGATCTATTGGACCAAATGAAAATACCAAGTACTTCACTAAGATAGATTTCAAATCAGGATATCACCAAGTACGAATAAAGGAAGAATATACATGGAAGACTACTTTCAAGAAAAGGCAAGGATTGTATGAGTGGTTGGTTATGCCATTCAGTTTATGCAACGCACCGGTTACATTTATGGGACTAATTAATGATGTTTTATGCCCTTATCTATATTCATTTGTTATTTTTTATTTGGATGATATATTGTTTTATAGCACCACCTGGGAAGTGCACAATTCACATGTTGTGCAGGTGTTAGAGACCCTTAAGAAGAACCATCTACTGGCCAATATCAAGAAATGTGAGTTTTCTTAGCAGTCTTTGGTGTATCTAGATATGTTATCAGTGGAGGAAAGCTCAATATAGATCCCACCAAGATGAAAGACATCATGAAATGGCCAGTTCCTACAAATTTCACAAATGTTCGTAGCTTTATTGGGGCATCATAGTACTTGTAGAAGTTCATATCTTCAATTTAAAGAGTAGTTGCACCACTCCATGCCATAACAATGAGTGGTAAGAGTTTCCAGTGGTATAAGAATCAAAAAAAGTCTTTTTATGAGAGGAAAATAAAGATAAGTCAAGCACTAGTGCCTCCACTACCAACTTGCAGAAGCCCTTCAAAGTGGAGACATATGCAGGTGGGTATTCCATGGGAGAAATTTTGATGCAAGCAGGGAGGCATGTATGCTATCATTATGAAGTATTCCATGGGGCGGTTCTCAACTACCCTACCTATGAAAAGGAGCTCTATGACTTGATACAAGCTCTTAAAAATTGGAAGCACTATCTAGTGGGAAAGGATACCATCATCCACATAGATTACCAACTGCTCTAGTATTTGTAGGCCGAGAGTAAGCTACAACAAACTAGGCACTACAAATGGATGGGGTTCTTAAAAAAATTCCATTTGGTCATAAAGTATAAGAAGGGTAGAAAAAATAAGTTGGCAGACATGATTTCACATCCACCCACATCCAATATTACAACTTTGATAACTCTAATGCACATGGATCCTTTTAACCATGATTCATACAGACAGACATACAAAGAATATGGGGACTTCAAGGAGGTGTTTCAATAGCTGCAAAGAAAAATTCATATAGAAGAAGATGACAACAAGGCTCACTATAATTTCTATAATGGTCTACTCTATAAGTTTCACAAGCTTTGTGTTCCTAAAGGTGAACAATTGCATCTTATCAGAGAGGCTCACACCTCAAAGGTTGCAGGAAATTTTGGTGTTGGGAAGACAGTTTCCAACTTACATAGGTATGTGTACAAACCCAGAATGTAAGAAGATGTAGCACGATATATTATAGGATGTATATTTTGTAATACCAGTAAGCCTAGTAAGAGGAAGCAAGGTCTATATCATCCATTTCTTGTACCTACTCGACCTTGCGAAAGTGTTTCCATGGAATTTTTGGGAGGTTTACCGACAACCAGGAAGGGACATTACTATCTATTTGTGGTAGTTGATAGGTTCGGAAAAATGTGCATTATCATGCCTTGTAAAAAATCCATCAACGAAAAAGAAGCAACAAACAAGTTCTTTAAGCAGGTCTAGGTGCAGTTTGGGATACCAAGGAGCATCATCTTAGACATGGATACCAAATTTATCAATGCATTTTGGACTACATTGTGGGAGAATATGGGAATTAAGTTCAAGAGGTCTACATTGTTCCATCCACAGACATATCGGAAGACAAAAATATTCAATGAGACTTTGGTTCAACTTTTGAGGGGTTACAATCAGAAACATCTGAAGACTTGGGATGAAAATTTGATCTATATACAACACTATGATAATAGAGAACTCCACACTTCTACTAGTAAGTCTACTTTTGAAACGTTTTTGGATATTTGCTACCTTCACCCTTAGATGTTGTATATTGACAACAAGAATGAGTGAGGGAGGAACTCATAGGAGATGCATTAAAAGTACAAAAAATTGTTGAGAATATCAAGGAGATCCATTTGAAAGTACAAGAGACATTAAATAAGTCATGGGAAAAGTACAAGGCTAGACATGACCAACACAAAATAGAGAGAACATTTAAAGTGGTAGACATAGTATGGTTACAACTGAATAAATAAAGACTACAAAGTCCTGGTAAGAATATCAAGGCTCTGTGGTGTGGTCCTTTTGAGTTTTTGGAAAAGGTGGGAGGTAACACCTACATACTCAGTCTACCCCAATACATGCACATTTACTCAGTAGTGAATATGGATAATCTCAAACTATATGAGACCTCCATGTTGGATCAGGAGCAGGAGAAGGACCTAACTTACATAGAGGATTTAGAACCAGATGCTCAGGTAGAGTTGGAAGATGACACTGTTTTGCAGAAGTAGTCCAGAACTAGAAGCCAGGGGGGAAAGCCTCCCTAAATGGGGAGGTATGATATATATTGGATCATTATGTTATTTTTCATCTATCTTGATTCTTTCAGAGTGGAATAAATTGGAGGAATAATCTTGTAGGGTCATTTTAGTGGCAGGTCCCAGTTTGAAAAATTGGGGTATGGAACCTTCCAGAGACATTGTGAGGCATTAAATGGTTTTTTGGGGGGGTTATGGTGTCTGGAACTTGTGCACACCCCATTGAAGTTTTTCTACACTCTGATACCTTTCCAATGGTGTAGACCATGTTTCAATCAGATTTTAGTATGCAAAAGTTATGCCTCCTGCAAGTTGACCTATCATGTTGAACACTATGGTATGAGAGGATGCCACGTCATCCCCCATTACCCATGCATACAGGGATATTCATGTGAATAATTTCAATAATATTCTATAAGGTTAAAAACCCTACCACAATTGAGGGTTAAGGAAGCCAAAAACCTACCCCTAGATGGCTATCGAGCTATGTTAAATACCGAGCCACTAGGAGGAGAAGGGGTTCCATTCTATGTTATTGTATTTTGTTCCATAGAAAAGAAGAACAACTTGGAGTGGGAAATTAGAGAAAATAATAGAGGGGGTTAATGTTTTGTATCACCCTAATAGACCACAAGTCTCATGTAACTCCATTGAGAGTTCCTTCTCCTTTGTAATTGCATTATTTCCATACCAAAGAAAAGAGAGCAGAGCAGCCTCACCTTCTAGCTGGGTTTTCTCCCGTAAGGATTTCCCAGACAAAATATTTTTGTTATGTAGTGAATGGTGTGTGATTGTACTTTATTTTTCTCTATTTTCTTCATTTTCTCTATTTCATGCACAATTAGAAAATCATAAACTAAATATCTTGGAATCTAAAGAAATTTAACCTTCATAGTGTAGATTTCAGTTTTATTTGTCATATTTGTTGTGACGAATTGTTCCAGTGGAATATCCACGGTAGTTTACAGATCACCAATTCCTTTTTGTTTTTTTCTAATTCTTCATTCATAGTCACGTTTTCTCTTCCATCTTCTTATGATTGTCGTTTCCTTACATTCTCATGTTCTGAAACTTTTCTTGCAAGTGGTGGATTTGTTACTTTACATCCTATGTACACCCTTGTACCTCCTTTCCTTTACCCATATTAGCTTCTACAATAATTTTCCATTTGATCGCCTCAACTTTGGCTAATTATAATCCACTTAAAGTGAGATGCGAGGTGGTTTCTATAGGTTTTGTTGTCCTTTCCTCCTTGGGTTCCCTCGATGGGATTCCTGTAGGACTGGGGGGTTCCTCCACACTTACTATGGAAGAGGAGTTGGTGTGATTGGTTTAATGCTTACTTGGTATATAGTCCTATCTCTCCTATAGGACTATCTAATTTCCCTTTCAAATGTTATTTTCTGATGCAGGAGCATCGCCATCAACATTCAATGAGGCGAAGCAGAGGACAACTCAACATCCAACACGTGCATTCAAACTGGTTTGGATTCCAAGGAGAGCACATCAGTTTAATATTTTGAAAGTATTATAATTAAAGATTTCACAAGATCTTAAATATTGAGCCATTGTATGAGCTCTAGGATAAAGTATTTTATTTTAATACATATAGGATTGTACAGATTTTGAGCATTAACTCATATCTAGATTGTAATATCTCATTTATTGTAATAATCCTTAGTGGTAGGATGATTAATTGTGATATGAAAGCACTAATATAGTCTGGAGGGAATGATAAAGAATCCCCCTCATGTATAAATACATGTAATCTATGCCCAAAAGAGGTTGTTGAAGTATTATTGTTATTGTTGCTGAAGAGAGTTGTATAGAGTTGTTGTTGAGAGAAGTTGAAGGATATTGAGATCTTTTGTAAATGTTTGTTGGAGTAATATAACAAAGGAGATTTTATTTCAATGTATGAGTTTGGTTATCTATGAATTATTTGGGTAATGTTATGTTATCTATTTTTATATGTTTATATGCATGTGTGTGTATTTCATGGTTAAATGAATGGACCTTTCATGTTCTGTAAGTTTAAATTGTTTCTCTTCTGAAATCATGGTGCAAGGAGTGAACAGTGCCCAAGCAAGGAGTGTGAAGGAAGAATCGTTTACAGAATCAATAGCTCAGGAGAGATAGTGTGAATTGTGCAGAGTGAGTGCAAGGAGTGCATGTATACTTGTCAAGTGTAGAAGCTTGAAGGTCAGTCCCATGCAAGGTGTGCACAAGGCCAACACTTAGTGAAGTGTTGAAAAATTCTCAAAGATAGTGAGCACAAGGAGTGTGCAAGAGATGTTTCGAAGTCTTAAGCTCAAGAGCAAAGTGCCAAACTTGCGCAAAGGTTCAAGTCACTTAGAGTGACAAAGCTTAGGAAGAATAGCGAGCAAAAGTCCTTGGAGGGAGAATTATTTTCACTCTGAGGTTGAGTGGACAAGATCCACTCAAGGAGGAGTCAAATATTTCAGAACCATTGGATTTGCAGAAGGAGTACGGGTCTTAACCCTTTAATTCCTTCGGACTTTGCGAATTCGATAGTTTTTAGGTGTGTTATGTGGAGGAGACAGATTCCCCGAAGTCTCTAAGTCCAAAGTAAATCTAGACCATTGGTAGATGAGGGACATGTGTCCATGGATAAATGGTTATTCAGAAGTCCGACTATCTGGAGAATTTGAACTGTAGTTGCAAGAGCATTAAGAACTCCCGAAGCTCCGAAGATTGGAGCAGATACTGGATTTTGGTGATAGGTACACATTTTGATAGATCTCGGAGTTTAGAATTTGACACTCCGAAATATCTAGGGTGTGATTTGGTTTGGATCGAAAATCCCTGAAGACCCAAAGGTCGTAATCCATCTCGACCGTCCATTGGTAGGGAAGCGTGGACCATTGATCGGAACCCTTTGCATGTTTGGAGTTCGACACTCCGGAAGTTTGTTGGTGTAAGATGCAAAAATATCCAAAGCCCGAATCCTGGAGTAAATGTAGGACATCGATCTGAGGTGGATGCCAACCATCCAATCTGCAAGTTCAGAGTTTACACATTCAAAGGTATTTCATGTAGGTGCAGGGGAAGCTCACGAAGCCCAGAGTCCTGAAATCTCTGTGAATCGTAGATCACAACGCATAGTGTGAACCGTTGATCCCCCTTCTTTGATTTGGCTATTCGCAAATTCGGTGTTCGGGAGAATCATTTTGTGTTGTTGTTAGAACTCCTGAAGCCTAGAGCTCTGAAGTGCCAGAGTTCCCGTCGTTTAAAGAGTTTAGCCTACGATTTTGGCATGAGGTCATGTGGATTTCTCTGCTTAAGTGATAAGACCCTCGCGAACATGAATTTATGCGTGGGGAAAAGGAAAAAGGCATGTGGTAGAGTATTTTGAGGGTTTAGCGAGGACTCGAGAGATAATCAACTCCCTTGTGAGAACGATCCTTAGACCAGGAGGTCGTGTGAGACCCCTGGGAGTGGTGGGGGTTTGCATCATTTTCTCCTTAATTTTTAGGGGATTTCTTGGTGGGATGCTTAATTTGATTAGGGTTGTTGGGACTTCCTAATCTATTGCTTCTACCTTGATTTTATTTCAATCTTTTTTCTTCTTGGAGGTTTCTGGTTTTCCCACTTTCTTCCTTCCTGTGATATATCTCTCAAGGATTGGTTCTTGTTGAGATTCCAAAAAGGCCTATCTATCCATGTGTTGGCCCTCGACCAAGTTTTGGGATAACCTTGGTCGTGTTTGACCATTTTTGGGACTTCGATAGGCTGGTCTAAGACAGAGCGCCCATGCGAAGCGAAGATCGCGAGATCTCACCCATTTTGCAGGTTTTGGGGATTTTAGGGTTTATGTAACGGGTATATGATGTCGGTCCATAGGTTTTCCCATTCTTAGGCCCTTTTTTAATGTATAAATAGATAGTGAAGAGAAGTAAGAGTATTTATATCTATGTGATTGATGGTGGCTTTGTGCAAGGAAGAACAAGTTACTAGTCATCAATCGACTTAGTGCATGGCTAGTTGTCTCTGTGCATGTATGTGTTAAGGCTTGCAGAGCTAAGTGCAATTGTTTTGTAAGTGCTTTGTGCACAGACCGTGTAAAGCTTGGTGTTTTTACCTGATTTTGAGGAAGGTGGATCTAGTGCATTGTGCACAGATCACTTGTCTAGTGCGAAGTTAGATTTATGGCTTTGTGCCTATCAGAATATTGAAGTAGACTAATAAAGAAGAAGAAGAGTTGGTGGACGTAGCCCCACACTGGGGTGAACCATGTATATCACGTGTCAATGTGTTTTTGTGCTATGTTGTTCATGTTAATTGTGTATTTACTTGCTTAGTGCACTGTTATGATGTATAATAGGTAGATCCATTGATTCTTAGTGCATTATATATGAATGAATGCTAGATATTCTCTGATGCTATGTGTTGAATGGTTATATGTGCTTAATATTGATAGTTACTCAATTGATCTGTAATTAGGGTTAATCTGTGATGTGAATAAGGATCATAACTTAATGCATAATGTGGCTAAGTGCTATGTTAAGTGTTGTAATCGCAGATCTGTGTACCATATAGATTGTAGACACTTGAGTCCTGCAACCCCCCTTGCCACTACCTCAGGTGAGACTTCATCTGCTTCACAGGTGTTGCTGAAAGGGCCGGTAGTTAGGGTTTTGTTGGTGTTTTGTTGAAGCGTTGAACCTTGGGTCTACCCCTGTGCCAACAAATAGTTTTGTTGTCGGAACGTGAAACTATGATTGCTGGGAACTGAAGAAAAGAGAAATCTCTGTGCGTAGATATGTTGTTGTAGTGCGTAGTATTCTACTTGATTTGTGAAGCTCTGTGCTAAGAAAGGAACCTGATCTGAAGAAAAGAGGTAAGATATTAAATCTTTGTTCTCTGGTAAAGGTAAGATAAGTGGAAATTTTTGCTTCGAAAGTATGAATCTAGGTATGTTTGAAATATTTTGTCCTAGTCTGAAAACTAGGGCACAGCTGGAAAAAAAAAGATTTGATCTGAATAAATCTGATAAAGATAGTGAAAGATATGTTATTCCTATGCATAGAAATAATTTTTGGACTAATAAGTGCATGCAAGAACCTAGGAAGAATTTTTGCAGATTGTATCACTGTGATCCCAGTGCGTAGTACAAGAAAGATTGGGGATTGTTTGAGAGAAAGAGAGGATTGACACTCTGTTACAATTCTAGAAGACCGAGACATATTGATAAGGAATTTCCTAGTATAGGTCCTATTTGTCTTTGTTGTAAAGTTGTTGGTCATGAGGTTTTGGATTACCCTAGAATGATTGCTAAAGTTGAAAATATTATCCTAAGACAAAAAAACCATGAAGAAGGTCAAGAAACTAAGGATATGCTAAGAAACCAGAAAGAATCAGAGACTATATTATTATAGATGAAAGAAACATTGAATGATCACAAAGACATCAGTTTACCAAAGATCTTAAAAGAGAAGCAATGCATAGAAACAAGAATAGGAGACTTCAACATAGACTATGTTCTCGATGAGGAAACACAAGTGAATATTATGCCAGAAAGTACTTGGGAAATTTTGGGAAAGCCTGCTATGGTTCCTTCATTGGGGGGGATAGGCTTGTTTAAAGGAAATATGATAACCCTATGTGGAAGACTTACTCATGACCTATGATTTCCCATGGAACATCGACTGAAGAATAATTTGAGGTCATTAAGTTTGTTGAGAACAACGCCCCTTTTGCACTTTTGTTAGGAATGACATGGATTGAGAAAGAGCAGATTTGAAGGAAATAAGAAGAGGAAGCTATGGAACAGAAAAAGCAAGAATTAAGGGACTTCATAACCAGAAAAATAGCTAGACTAGTACAAGAATAGGAGGACAAGTCGAAGTAGCAGAAGCTTGTCAAGGTTGAAAGAACACAAGAATGATTAAAGAACCTATCCATGCATGAGAGAAGAGCACCTACCCTGAAAGTGGTAAGAAAAGAGGTATTACACTTGAATCCTTTGAAAGACCCTCAACAACGCAAAGTCACTTTAATAAGAGAAGATAAGGATACAAATGGAAAGAGGAATCCAGAGACTCGGATCACATGGAAGAAGGAAAGAAATCTCAGCAAGAAGAAAGCAAAGTTAGACAAATTGCAGGAAGTTCCAAAGAAGACTTCACAGAAGGAAGGCTTATAGAACTTGAACCTCGCCGGAATAACAAAACAATGCAGAATGGCACTTCGCCACGGCGAAGCTATATGACCATTGGAGGCATCCCGACCATTAGAACAACGCTCCAGAATGGATAGAAACGTAGTTATTTCCAGAAAGATTGCCATTGGACCATTGGGACCGCGCCATAATGAATGGAATCATATTGATTGAGGCATTTCAACCCATTGAAGGAATCCGTTACAACACTGCTTACTTAATCTGTCGAATGTCGCACCGGGACCACTTTTCAAACTAAGATATTCGAGCTAACAAAGAAATGATTGCACACTGCGTTGTGTTGTATAGACCTCGCCATCGATTCGATTACCTTGAGCGTCCATTTTCCTACCCGAGTTATTTAATTATGAGTGTGCATGTCGGGGGACCTGAGCGTAGTAGAAAGAATCAGGGTGTTGGCTTCAGAATGTTAGCAACTAAGTGCTCGAAGCGCACAGACCTATGAGCGCCTTGCAGAAGACCTGGAACTAAGAACATTGGAGGCATAACTCCAAGAGGCAAAGCAACAGGCGTCGACTGTGCAAGCATAGATGAAGTTGCTTACTGCAGTGGAGAAGATGAAGAGGTCGCAGGAGCATCGTGTAGTTCAACACTAGATCACTGTCATCCAGAGCATAGTTATGGAGGTGACACAGAGACTTCAACCGGTGCAGGAAAAAGCCTGGACGTTGTTTTAAGAGATCGAGGGAAAAGGCTCATAGTTGGAACAGATGGTCGCAACAATGGAACAACGCCTGGAAGGGCCTGTCACTAAGCAAGTCATTCAGGAGTTCGTCGAGTAGGAGGCTTTGGCAAAGCAGCAAGTCGATGCAGCTCGAGCTAAGATCGAGGCCTTCGAAGTGGTATTACCTAGATCAGAGTGACTCGGGACGAGTCATAGTTGAGTGTTGGGGGCCTGTTGGCTCTCGACCAAGTTTTGGGAGAACCTTGGTCATGTTTGACCATTTTTGGGACTTCGACGGGTTGGTTGAAGACGAAGAACCTAGGTGAAGCGGAGATCGCGGGATCTCACCCATTTTGTGGGATTTTGGGGATTTTAGGGTTTATGTAACATGTATGGGATGTTGGTCCATGGGTTTACCCATGCTTAGGCCCTTTTTGTAATGTATAAATACATAGTGAAGCGATGTAAGAGTAGTTTGATCTATGTGATTGACAGTGGCTTTTTGCAAGGAAAAACAAGTTACTATTCATTGATCGGCTTAGTGCATGGCTAGTTGGCTCTGTGCATGAATTTGTTAAGGCTTACAAAGATAATTGTAAGTGTTTTTTAAGTTCTTTGTGCACAGACTGTGTAAGGCTTGGTGTTGTTACCTGATTTTGAGGAAGGTGGATCTAGTGCATTGTGAACAGATCACCTATCCAATGAGAAGTTAGCTTTGTGTCTCTGTTCCTGTCAGAAGATTGAAGGAGACTAATAAATAAGAAGAAGAGTTGGTGGACGTATCCCCACACTGGGGTGAACCACGTATATCATGTGTCAATGTGTTTTTGTGCTATGTTGTTCATGTTAATTGTGTATTTACTTGTTTAGTGCACTGTTCTAATGTATAATAGGTAGATCCATTGATGCTTAGTTCTTTATATATGAATTAATGCTAGATATGCTCTGCTGCTATGTGTTGAATGGTTATATGTGCTTAATCTTGGTCATTATTGCATTGATCTGTAATTAGGGTTAATCTGCGATGTGAATAAGGATCATAACTTAATGCATATTGTGGTTAAGTGCTCTATTAAGTGTTGTAATCATAGATCTATGTCCCAGCTAGGTTGTAGACACTTGAGTCATGTAACCCCCCCTGCCACTACCTCGGGTGAGACTTCATCTGCTTCGTAGGTGTTGCCGAAAGGGCCGACAGTTAGGGTTTTTTTGGTGCGCTACTAAAGCGTTGAACCCTGGGTCTTCCCATGTGCCAACACCATGTCCACAAATACTCTCATGATACACTAGCACATTGTCTTTCTAAGACATCAAAAAATTTATTCTTTATGAGCCCATGATGTATGAGGGCCTCACTCTTTCCTTTATTAAACTTTGTGCTCATCTCCCTTAGGGTTTGTAGGAGAAAATATGGGACACTGATATTTTCTTTAGGCTTTTGGTGAAATAAGTGTCTCATATGGTGAAAAAATATGAAGTGATATGCATAGATCACACTTAATATTCCCTCGCAAGTAATGTATTTAAGAAAAGAACATACCACCTTTTTCCATGGATCTAGTAATATTTCCCTATTTATCCCATTCTTGTTGCCCACAGGATGTTCACTCCATTATTTTTCCCCATGGGCTCCTCATAGCCGAGGAAGAACAATTTCTTGGCATCTATGGCCCCTTGTCTCTCCTCTTTATCCCATAGAAAGCCCATAGGAAACCCTGAAACTCTATTAATGTTGGCCTCATTGAAACACAGTTCTAAACCTCTAACTATTGTCACATATTCTTGGTCCCTAACATTATGGAAGTTAAGGGAAAACTCTAAGGCTATCTCATCATCATACCCATTGAGTCTATTAAAATATACAAGCCAAGTTGTAGTCTATATTTCCACCACCTTTGATCCATAATTAATGGATTGAGAGTCCACGCAATTCACTAAAATGGATAGTCACTATGGAATTTAAATTATTTTGTCTTTGTAATTTGAATTCACCATCAACTACAAAGTATAAAATCTACTTGTTCTCTACATCCTCTCTATGCATTGGCATTGTGTTCAATTTTTAAAACCCCAATATACATTTAAAATAATTTCCAAGGTAATAATTCATAGGTTAAAAGAGTCTACCTATAGATATGGCTAGTGTTCAACTAACTGAACAAACAACAAACAATTAAAAAAATGGCGCACTAAATCACCAATATGACCCCAATTGTAAGTATTTGGGGGTGTTTCAATTATTCATGCGACTTTGTTATAGTGTGAAAAAATAACAATGGTACCAATGAAAGGATGTCAAAGTTTTGGTTGTAATACTCAACAACATAACTAAACTAACAAAATCCACAACTAGCCTCCAAAGGGTTGATTACACATAAGAAACTAGAATAGAGGAAACTAGAACCAATGGAATTTTATTATGCTTGAAGAATTCATTACACGTGAGTGAACTATGCATGCTCAAAAGGTCATGCATTGTTACCCACTAGAAGACCATATTTGTAGAAAACCATGGCGCATAGATACCTTTGCTCAACATGGAAAGGGTCTTTGAATCCTTCATCCACTTAAATTTGAGCAGGTTATGGTAGCTCTTATCTATGTTACTGGCCTCCAAAAATTTTCCTTGCATTCTACTCCTCTTCACTAAAACCCTCATTTTTTTTAATGCGTTGCGTTTGGAATTCCAACAGTCAAAGTTGTTTGTTTCACCTTCCCATTATGCTAGAAGACAAAATGAAATGAAATAAAACAAAAACATGTTTATTTACAACATTTACAAAAAATTTCCAAGATCTAATTCGTATCACACCTCCCCATTTAAATGCTTTTGGTCCCCAAAAGTTGGACCATAAAGGAGACAGAGGCACAAGGCCTCTATTTTCTTCTACATATCCACCATTCCATTGTTGATCAAGGTGGCGTATTTCCTTCTTGTCTACCCTTGTTTCACTACTAAAGGAGTTGTGCTCTCTCTCTCTCTCTCTCTCTCTCTCTCTCTCTCTCTCTCTCTCTTGATGTGCTTTGATGAGGTATGCCTTGCCACCCTTCACCAAGCAATACTTGTTTTCTCTCCTGCAGAAGGTACCATCCCTATCCCACAAGTAGGGGCTACCCAAAATCACTTCACAGGAATCTTATGGTGAAACTTCACATTCTACCTCATCAACATAGTTGGCACTAATGGAAAAATTTATTTTACATCTTCGAGTGATTCTCATAACAATTTTCCCTTGCAACCATACTAGTCAACTTGGCTACACTAGATCATAAGTTTCTAGATCAAGCTCATCAACTAATGTTTCAGAAACCATATTACATTGAGAACCACTATCAAACAAGGAATTTACCTTTTGTTTCTTCACTTGAACTTTGATTCTAAATAAAACATGTTTATCTCCAATCGCCTTTGGCTGCTGCAATGTGGTGCAAATTACGGCTTCGTCGAGATCCAAGGTTCTTTTTGCTTCTTCTTCTTTTGTCTTCGTATCTTCCTTTGCTTTCCCCTTAGAATTTAGCCTCTTTGGATGCAATTTCGAATGAAGTTTCCATCACTTCTCTTCTATGTGTCCATCTACATCAGAATGTTTGCAATGCCTATTAGGATCCATCCTTTTCTTGGTTGTGGCTGCCATCTTCTTGTCTCTTTTCTTGTTAGTTTCTTTTTGGTCCATGTGTTATTGTCCTTTCCTACAGTCAAACTCAATCTATAGAGCCTTCTTTCTCGCCTCATCTATGATTTTCACACCATGAAGTTGCAAAAGTCCTCCAAGGTACTTCATCAACACTCTTGTCTCTTCCAGAGAGATACCCAACCGGATGGCTTTCCTCTTGAACTCAAAAGTGTACTCTTGCACTCCTTATCCTTGTTCTTGTCAAAGGTACTTCCACTTCATGAGTTTCTCCTCTTCATAACCTATGGGATATAATTGTGACTTCAACAATGCCTTGAAGTCCTCTCCTTTCATCACCATGGGATTCTTTCCTATTCTCAAGGAGTCCACATAACTCTCCCACTATAGTAGATCATGTTTGGTCATATTGAAGAGGGAAAACGATATATGTTTCATTTCTTGGATTTGATAAAGACCAAAGTAAACTTCCAATTGTTTCAACCAACTATCTAAGGTTTCAACATTAGTTTGTCCATTAAACAAAGGTGTTTCAAACTTCACTTCAAATTTGAAAGGAACATTGGAAGACAAATAAAAGTTGTTTTCATTACATGAGTTTCCAAGTGTCTCTCCTTTGGAACCTTCCGAGCTAGCCTTGTGTTCTTCATTCTCAGTCTTTGTTGAGTGTGCTTCCTTACCCTTCATTACTAGCAGTTGTGTCACCAACTTTGTCAATGTAGAAATGCTTTCCTCCCGTTGAGCCAATCTGACCTCCTAGTTTTCCCTATCATCCTCTTCATGATGATGCCTCACCATTGATGTTGCTTTGCTTCTCTATAGGCCTCACAACAATGTGTGCTCACTGTTTTGGTACTGGTTGTGGGTGTTTACTATGCAAGTGTTTACCAAGCCTTTGATACCTACTAGAATACTATCTGATCTGTAATTGATGGACCGAGAGTCCACACAATTCACTAACATAGAGACTTAATGTAGAATTTAAACTATTATGTCTTTGTAAGTTGAATTCATCGTCAACTACAACCCAAGTGTAAAATTTGTTTGTTCTCTATAACCTGTCTTTGCAGTGACATTGTATTCAATTTAAAAAACCCCACCATGCATTTAAAATCATTTGCAAGGTGAGAATTGAGAGGTTAAAAGAGTCTACCTATAGATATGGCTAGTGGCTAGTCAACTGAACAAACAACAAACAATTAAAAAAAGGGCGCACTAAATCACCAATATGACCCCAATCATAAGTATTATGGGGACCCAAATCATAAGTATTGTGGGGCCTTTACCAACAAAATCAACAACTAGCCTCGAGAGGGTGGACTACACATAAGAAACCAAAATAGAGGAAACTAGAATCAATGGATTTTTATTATGCTTGAAGAATTCATTACAAGGGAGTGAGCTATGCATGCTCAAAATCTCAAGCATTGTTGGATTTTTATTATGATTGAAGAATTCATTACAAGAGAGTGAAGAAGTGAGCTATTCATGTTCAAAATGTCAGGCATTGTTATTGGATTTGCTCTCATGTTTTATTTTTATTTTATGTACAGTTTTAATGAAAATTAAAATAAAAAAACTACCAGCAAGTGAACTCTCACTTGCTTTTGCAAGTCTGCTGGGTCATCATTTCAGTAAACTCCCTAGTAATATATATTTAAATTTCTAATCATACACTAAAGCTACATACTAGTCCCTATTCTTACTACAAATCCTAAAATTTCTCCAAGCAAACTTGCTTTGGTGCTGGTCCTACTTAATGAGCGACTGGTAGGAATTAGGGTTCTTCCCCATGCACGTTGCCCTTCTGCCTATTTCTTTTCGATTACTTGCTGCTTCATCACCGTAGGATGGATTCATGCTTCTTTCGTTCCTATGTCATTTGAGGGTTTGTGTAAACAATTACTTATTACAGATTCACTGGCCCTTTATTTATTCCCTTCAAAGAGCTCTGCGAAGGTTCCTTTCAGGCAGGCAGGCGGGCGGGCTATACCAATCTCCCGATTGAATTAATGGAACAAGGGATTGATCGAAAACAGGATTGGCCTGAAAGACGGCATTTAACCGTCAGACGTACGTCAATCTCCAAAGAGAATTGATCGGTATGCCACGTTCTTTCAGTTCAATATTCCAGTCACCGGCCAGAATAATGCATATAGATTGACCTTTAGATGCCCAGCGTCCCAGGTAACGAATTCGAATTTCCGAATTAATCCGGGAATCGAATCGAACCGGAACAACCCGAATTTTCGAATTTTTTTTTTCGCCAGTTCGGCCGAATGTGTGAATGCTATTTTCGAATTTCTTAGTATAGCGTTTTTAAACTAAATCACATTTTTTGTTTTTATAGGGTATGGCGGAAGAAGTGTATACAATCGGTGGGTGTGCTTCAAAACTCTATCGCTAAAGAGGTATCTACAGTGGGTGGATGTGCTTTTGGAAGTATTCTATTTTAAAATATATTGTTTTATTAGTCCAGCACGGCAGAGGTATCTATAGTGAACGGCTGTGCTTTTGGAAGTATTATATTTAACATAGATTGTTTCTATATTCCAGCACTGAAGAGGTGTCTATAATGTAAAGTGCAGCTGTGAGATGTCCCAGATACTATATTTTGGATTCTTATTGGATTCTTATTGGATACTATATTTTGGATTCTTATTGTATTCTTATTGGATTCTTATTGTATTCTTATTGGATTCTTATTGTATATTTTGGATTCTTATTGGATTCTTATTGTATATTTTGGATTCTTATTGTATATTATATTGGATTCTTATTGGATTCTTATTGTATATTATTGGATATTATATTATATTGGATTCTTATTGGATTCTTATTGGATTCTTATTGTATATTTTGAATTCTTATTGGATTCTTATTGTATATTTTGGATTCTTATTGTATTCTTATTGGATTCTATATTTTGGATTCTTATTGGATTCTTATTAGTGAATATGATGGATTAAAAGTTTAGTATAGTTAGTGACTATGAGTTTTTGAAAAGTTTAGGTTTTATACATTATTTTTCTTTTGGAAGTATTGTATTCGAAGTTTTATGTTCTTATGATGACTATGACTCTGTATGAGTATGTAGATTAGGTTTTCATTATTGTTTGATAGAAAATTATATTTATAAATATAATTATTATTAATATAAATTGTATTACTATTAAAGCTAATAGTATTTATTGTTTTTATAGGTAGGATGAAAAAGATATTTATTAAATGGGTAGTCTGTTTTTGTTTTTGTTTTTGGAAGTAGTATGTTTGGGATTTTATTTTTTGTATAGAAGTTTTTATTTATTTTATATTGTTGGGTGAAAAACAAAAGCCTAATTTGTATTAATAAGTGAGATTTGTTAAAAAACAATAAATTAAAAACTAAATAATATGTTTAGTGAATATGATTTTCATGGAATATTTCCACTTAAGTTTTCATGATGAACGAAGATGTGACATAAACTACCCTGAATTGACTCATTGACTATGTATTATTTCGTTGTTGACCAAAAATATTTATGCATTGTTTCTATACTTTTAGAAAAGTTTTCACAAAATATTATATTTCAAATTATTTAAAAAAAAAATATTGGCATTTGATTGGATACAAACATTGATCTCTTATTGCAGTCACGATGACGTTGGCATTGGTAAAAGCAACCTCCCATTTATTAGCATTTAATAATTTCTGCTAAGATCAGTGCCTCACTATAGTCAAGACATATACATGCGTGCTCCATTTGGATGATGTTCCATGTGCATGAAGAGTAATCCACTTCAACGTGTCTTGGTTTTGTACCATGATAATATCTCCTGCCTCTATTTTCCTTCAACACTTCGCTTATTTGCTCATCATTTATACTTCTGTTTGAATTCTTTTGGGGTTGATTAATGGCATTAGCAGGAATCCTCAAAAGATCTCAAACCAAACAATATGCACTCGACCTCACACAGGTTTCGACCTTTCGTCATATATTAGCTTGAATTGTGTTCATGTGTTTCCTTGGTTCAGTTACAAGAACACTATAAATTGCCACGATAATATACAATATGTATGTGGTTTCTTGGAACACAGGTTTCTATACAGAGGTATGGAGTGTCATGTGGAGCACGAGATTTCAGGTTTTTTTTATTTTCCTTAAACAAAACTTAGTCTTCCTAAACTTCGCTACATTTCCTTATCAGTGAATAGAAATAACCATCTAAGGTTATTTTCCTAAACATTTTCTCATTCAAAGGATATCTCTCTATTTACAGACGCCGCTATGAAATTTCTATCAACAATGGAAATGAGTAATGCAGAAATGGGCAAAGAGTTGCAGAAAACACAAGGCTCTTTTGACCCTCTACCAAATATAGATAAAACAATAGAGGAATCAATTGATGAGTATCAAGTGTAGATTCTAACCTTGTACAATATTTACTGCAAACAGATTTTCAGTAAAAGAATAGAAAATATACAATGGAAAATACAAACATTACACAGATATTTTTCCCCTGGAAACCCAAACCGGGAAAACCAACATATTCTATATGCATTCATTGTGATACATTGTTTACAATACAATATACATATAGGACCCAACTACATTCAAAACCCTAACCCAATGATCTGGATTAGTCAACAATCCTAATTCCTTAACCGGAAATAGAAAACCATTGGCAAAAACTGTGTGCCGAAAAACCGCCTAACAATAGGCACGAAAATCAAGGCAACATGAAAAACGAGGCAAAAATGCGACACGTTTCCCGAGGAAAAAAATTATTGGGGGCACTGCCCCTGCACCCCCTTGTGCACCCCGCGCAATGCAGACACTAATGCTCGTGCAAAGAATATAACACATACCCAACATTCTCCCACTTGTTGTTTTCTTTGCATACAAGGGGTTACAGGGTTACATAATCAACAATCTAGGTCAACAATGCCTACAGATCCTCTACAACGAGAGAACTTCTCACTACTCACAAATTTTGTTAATGAATCTGCAACATTCTTCAAAGTGTCCATCTTCATCAACAACACTTTCTTTTCTTCAACCATGCCTCTCACAAAGTGATATTGAATATCAATATGCTTTGTCTTTGAATGATAAGTCGGGTTCTTCGCCAGAAAAATTGCACTCTGACTGTCACAATCTATCCTTACAACTTGTTGTACCAACCCAATACCTGAATACAATCTTTGTAACCATACTGCTTCCTTACTTGCATGAGTGGTTGCCATGTATTAAGCTTCTGTAGTTGAACGTGCCACTACAACCTATCTTTTTCTCATCCAACTTATTGCTCCTCCAAACAGGTTAAACACATACCCACTTGTAGATCTCCTACGATTCAGATCTCCATCCCAGTCTGCATCTACAAAGCCATGTATATCCAACACTCTGTCCAATCCCAGTCTTCCTTAGTAGCACAATCCATAGCTAGAAGTGCCACGCAAATACCTGAAAACCCTTTTAATTGTTTTCTAATGCTCCTTCCCTAGTTTTTACATATACCTGCTTAAAACTCTCACAGCATGTGCAATGTCCGGTCTAGTACATAACATTGCATACATCAAACGGTCAATTGCACTCGCATATGGAACACGAGACATGTCCTCCTCCTCTTCTCATGTCTTGGGACACTGATCCACATATAACTTTACACCAACAGGAACATGAACCTTAACCGATTTACATTCCTACATATTAAACCTCTTCAATATTGTCTCGAAATATTTTCTCTGATTTAACCAGAGTTTCCTCTTTTTCTGATCTCTTTTAATTTCCATGCCCAAAATGAAATTTGAAGCACCGAGATCTTTCATGTCAAATTTAGAGGACAACTGAGTTTGCACATCCTGGATAATCTCCATGTTGTTTCTTATCACATCATGCCATCCACATACAAGACCAAATAAATCAAATGATCACTAATTAATTTAAAATACACACAATGATCCTCTTTTCTTCTTGCGAAGCCAAGTCCCAGCATATAAGTATCAATTTTTTTATACCACGTCCTTGGTGATTGTTTTAAACCATACAGAGACTTTTTCATCTTCCATACCAGCTCCTTCTTTCCCTTCACAACAAATCCTTATGGTTGCTTCATATAGACTTTTTTCTTCTACATCCCCATGTAGGAATGTTGTCTTCACATCCATCTGTTCTACATCAAAATCAAATGTAACAACAACATATAACATGAATCTTATAGAGGTTAACTTGGCAACAAGAGAAAAAATATCACCAAAATCAATTCCCTCAACCTGGGAATAACCCTTTCCCCCTAGCCGAGCTTTGTATTTCTCCACTTCTCCTTCTACATTCAACTTCTTTTTAAATACCCATTTTTTGCCAATGAGATTTCTTCCAGTCGACAACTCCACTAGATCCAAAGCCTCATTCTTATCCAAGGCTGACATTTCTTCATCCATGGGATTTTTCCAAAGATTTCCATCCTATGAATCCACTTCCTCCCTGACAGTTCTAGGATCATCATTAGTAATAGGCAAAGCAAAATTTGAACAGAAATCAGATGGAGTATACATTTTTGGTAGCGTTCTTTCTGAAACCGATCTCCTTAATACTGGAGTATGGGGATCTTCTTCTTTTGAATCATGTTCTTTTGTAGAGTCTGATTCATCATCCTTTAAAACAAACTCTATTTTCTCTGGTTCTTTCTTACTTGGTAGGACTTTATGCTTAACAACATCCTTCATTTCTCTAAATACCACATCTCGACTATACACTACCTTCTTAGTTTATGGGTTCCAAATATTATAACATTTGAGACCATCTTTATATCTAATAAAGATACACTTTTTAGCCTTCTTATCTAGCTTCTCATGTTTTCCTTTGGAACATGAACATATGCATCACAACCAAATACCTTGATATGGGTGATAGAAGGTTCCTTACCAATCCATACCTCTCGTGGAGTCTTGTCATCCAATGTTGATGAGGGTGATATTTTGACCAGGTAACATGTAGTACCCACTGCCTCTGCCCATAATTATTTCCCTAACCCGACACCATTGAGCATGCACCTTGATTTTTTCATCAATGTCCTATTCATCCTTTCTGCAACTCCATTATGTTGAGGTGTATATGGAGTAGTCTTCTTCGATGCTATACCTCACTTCTTACATAATTCTTCAAATTCATTCCCATAGAACTCTCTGCCATTATCTATCCTCAACACTTTAATTCGTTTCTCTGTTTGATTCTCAATGAGAGCCTTAAACTCTTTAAACCTGTCAAAGACTTGAGATTTCTTCCTGAGGAAATATATCCAAGTGTTCCTCGAGAATTAATCTATAAATGAGACATAGTACACACATTTTCCCAATGATGGGACTGACACAGGTCCAAAAAAATCACTGTGAATTCGCTGTAAAATTCCTTCTTCCCTCGTTGCACCAGAGGGGTATCTTACCCGATTATGCTTCATATATAGACAATGTTCACAGAAATCAAAATCCAAAGAGAAGTTAGACAATCTAGAGAGATGTTAGACATACCTTAAACCATATCTTTACCGTGTAGTAGTCGAAGACACTTCTCTCCGATATGCCCCAGTCTTTGATGCCACATCATAACCTTTTCTCCAAAGACTTATGAACTATTAGGAACAATGGAACTATTACACCCATCACTAATAGTGCTTCCTTCCAGCTTATACAAAGTTTCAAACCGAACTCTCTTCAACAACACCATTGCTCCTCGAACCATCCTGCAGGTTTCCTTTTCAAATATTGTTTTTACCCCTGGATCGTCCATTTTTCTTACAGAAATCAAATTTATGGCCAAACCTGGGATGTGAAGAACATTAGGTAGTGTTATAATCCTTCCATCTATGAGCCTCAACTTGACTTTTCCTCGTCCTATGATTCTGGTTTTCGAATCATCACCTAAGAAAACATTACCTCCATCATACCTTTCATATTCGTAGAACCACTCCCTGTGGGGAGTCATATGAAAGGATGCACCAGAGTCAACCAACCATGTCTCATGATTTGCATGTGTGCTTGAAGAAGCCAAGTACACATCCCCTCCTTCTTCCTTGGAGGTATTTTCTTTTGTAGAAGGAAATTCTTCAGATCCCTTCTTTTTCTCAACTTTGAATCTACACTGCTTCTTGTAGTGCCCTTCCTTTCCACATCTCCAACATACCTTTACAAACTTTTCAGGAGGTTTAGATCTACCCTTAGACTTAGATTTCCCACTTGAGAACTTAGATCTATTTCTTTCCTCGGAATGTCCTCTTGCAAATAATGCGTCTGTTCTCTGTCTTTCCATATTCTTTCGTCTCATCTCCTCTGACAAAAATGATGAGACCACTTCATCAAACTTCAAGGCAATTGTATTACTACCTATGGCCACAACCAAACTATCCCACAAGTCTGGTAAAGAACACAGTAAACTAATACATTTATCTTCATCTGAAATTTTAATCTCAACAGATACTAACTAACTTACCACAGTATTGAAGGCGTTCAAATGATCTGCCACCGAGTCTCCATCTCTTATCCTCAGGTTATACAATTTATTTCTCAGGAATATTTTATTCACTAGGTTCTTAGACCGATACAACTTCCCCAATTTATCCCATAAATCCTTGGTTGTAGCTTCCTCTAACACATTTAGTAATACTGAATCTCAGAGACACAGTCCGATTGTGCTCTTCGCCTTCCGATACAACTTTTCGAGTCATCTATTGAAGTTCCTGTAGGTGCAGTACCTAGATCTACCATGATCCACTTATCTCTGTCCACCAACAGATCTTCCATCTTGAGCTTCCACAACTCAAAAATTTTCCCATTAAACTTCTCGATCTCCATTTTCAAATTTCTCACCATTTCTTTTCACCTGAAAACATCAATACCACAGATCTCCCACTATAAGAAGGCTTATTGCAGTCTCGAGCCAAACCCTTGACCACAAAGACATCCCCTTGAAGCCAACAAAGCTCTGATACCAAATGTATATTTTAACCTTGTACAATATTGACTGCAAACAGATTTTCAGTAAAAGAACATAAAAGATACAATGGAAAATAAAAACATTACACAGAGATTTTTCCCCTGGAAACCCAAAACGGTAAAACCAACATATTCTATATTCATTCATTGTGATACATTGTTTACAATACAATATACATATAGGATCCAGCGGCATCCAAAACTCCAACCCAATGACCTGGATTAGTCAACAACCCTAATTCCTTAACCGGAAATAGAAAACCATCGGCAAAAACTATGTGTCGAAAAACCTCCCAACAATGGACACGAAAATCGAAGAAACACAAAAAATGAGACAAAATGTGACACGTTTCCCAAGGAAAAAAATACTCTCGGGGGCACTGCCCCCGACCCCTGTGCACCTGACGCAACGCAGACACTATTGCTTGTGCAAAGAATATAACACATAGCCAACATCAAGGGCCTGCTATTTTGTCGTCCTTAAAGTTTTCCGATTTCGAGCTTGCTCACAGGTACCCACTTTCTTTCTTTTTTTTTCCATAATCCCGAGTCTTTTTATTACTGGTGAGAAGATATTATACAAAAAAAAATTATTGTTGTCCCACCCATAGAAAAACCAAACCAACAACAAAACATAACATTGTCATTCTGGATTTGCTTGGTATGTTTAATGTCTATAACTGATAAACTAAAATAGGGATAGATTCTAGTTCCTATGTGTGTTCTACTTTTCTTATTTAGTCTACTATACAGAGGTGGTAAACCCAAACCTCTCTGGTATTTTAACAAAAGACACAGATGGAACAACATAAAAACTCAGCTAATGGTTATTCATGTTGCCACTGGAAGTTGGGGCTGAGCATAGTCCAAATTAGACAAGTCCATGTCGGCCATCTTGTCAGCAATCAAGTTCAGCTTGTGGTCAACCAACTTGATCTAGAGCTGCAAGTCGTTGAGCTACAAGAAAATTTCTTGGAGAGCTTAGTTGTGGTCCAACAGAACTCTGCCCATCATAGTTTTCAGGTGCCAATAAATGTCCAACATTTTCGGGTACTACGAGGACCTCCCTCAGATGGTGCCAGTATCATGAACCCATGAGCTGGTGGTCTCCATCAGCTGATCATCAGGGATGAACCTACTTAGAACATGAACATTTTCCTCAGTCAAGTCCATTTCTGATTGAATTTTTGAAGGGGTGACAAAACGATAGGTGTCAGCTGAGTTTTTAGTTGCGTCCACCAGGAGAAATCCTGACCAAGTTCTGGGTCTGTGCAAGGTGCCACCACGGCCTCAACAGGAAAATCTTCCCCTAGCCATATGTAATATCCCAGTTCTAACCCTTATAAACTATAATGTATTATGTAAATATGACTTAAGCTAGTGAGCTGGTAAAGTTGAAAAGGGGCCAGAGTGCCTAAGAAATGTAACACTTCCTATACATTAATAAAATACACCATTGGTTGCAAGACCGACAAGGACAAAAGAGATAGGAGTATATGATTCCATGAGAGAGGGGCCTTGAAGGGCTAAGTCTTGTTATTATTATTTTATTTACCCGTAATTGATTTTATGGAGAAGAGGGGGTTACATGAGCTTCTTGGGAGGGAGGCCATGTGGCACTTGTCTTCATGTAATTATTTAAACATCCCTTGGGGTTTGTTTTGGAGTCGTTCTTCCCTTGGTTCATCCTCTTCTTACTGGTTCACTTGTTCTTCTTACGCTTCACTCATTACTGTGAGTTTGTGTGCTCTTGGGATGAGCATGGAAATGAATGGAAGGAAGAGGAGAGCCATCGTTGAATGGTTGTAATGATTTACTGATCATTCTAGGAGGGAATGGATGCCTGTGTGCATGAACTTAATGGCAGTTTGGATGGAACTGTCCATAGTTGAGAGTCCTTGGAATTTACAGTAGGGATATTTCCTGACCAGTAGCATTGGAGCCCTGGAGAGAAATGGAACAACCTCAGGGACTGCGTGGTAGAGAAAGATGTTAATTTCTTGGGTTTGTGCAGGCTGAGGGGGAAAGAGAGCTGGAAATTAGGATTGTTGTGAGGTTGGGAAACCTAAGAGCTACGTAGCCAACTACTGTGTATTTATACTTGGCCTAGGACCCGTCCTTGTGGATTCATAGCCCTGTCTCAGGGGTGACCTGCTGTTGAGATTAAATGAACAACAACATCTGTGGTTGGGAGGAACGTCCTTGGTCTGCAGCCAGTTGGTGAATGTTTACTTGCAAAGATAAATGCTCTCAGTGTTTTCTGTTTAATGTATTCCGCTGTGTATTTAATTATCTTTTAGATACATATTATAATGTGCCTGTCTGTCTGTTGGTTATTTGTTGTGCGTGGCATGTTGTTTATCTCTTTTATGATGTGGCATGGATCTTGTCTTATGCATGTGGTGTGCATGCTCCTAACATTGTTGAGAAACCCTTTTCCTTCGAATTAGAGATCAAATAACTGAGTCTTTGGACTACAACGTGCCTAGCCTGCGGGTGGTTGGGTGTGTTGAAGCCTTTTTAAGTGGCGTAGCCTGGCCTTTGGGTGGTCGGGTATGTTACAGATTGGTATCAGATCTTCTGGTTGAAACACCGGGCCAATATGGGTCGGGTCTGTTGGTCAGAGTCTCATGGTTGAGATTAAATTATGACCGTGAAATTGAAAATCTCAGGAGGAATGGTGTTGCAGAATCTACGTAGGAGTTAGAACATCATAGATCCTTTGTAAGGGTTCGAAGAATCGTGACCGTCCTCTTCGAATTCAAGAGTAATCGCCACTGTGGGATCAAGAGAGATCCAAGATCGTTGGATCATAGGGAAGGTGAACAAGGGTCGTACGATGAAAGAGAAGCAAAGGTTAAGTCACAACTATCAGATTCCTTGGAGAGAGATCGACGACCATGAGGCATTGCGGGGAACTAAGTTACATGGGAGTTAATTCCCCAAGGCGGTCCCACAATCTAAACCATAGTTTCACTAAAGGGTTACGTGTCAGTGTCAAAAGAATTGTGGGGCGAAAGGCAGGTTACTCCAAACCGTCGATGCATGCCCCCGCAAATTTAAAGGCATGCAGTGATGTGACATGCTAGTGCTCGAACATCAAAACTTTGAATAACCGAGGTAGATGGGGACCGTCGATCTATAGGAGGACACACGTCAACCAATCATGTGCTCTGGATAAAATGCTCTGGGAAAAATCAAGCAAGGAGAAGTTTAGAATTGATATTTCCGAACCCCGGAGATCCAAAGTGAATCTCAGTCGTCCGATTAAGGAGGAAACATGGTGCAAATCTATGGACTCCTGGTGAATACCCAAAGTGAATCTTGGTCGTCCGATCCAGGAGGACACACAACAGAAATCCGTGCACTTTGATGGAAAGTGAAGGTTGAAAGTTGAGGTTTTCGAAGCCCGAAGACTTGAAGAAATCATAGTTGTCGATCTACGGGAGACACACGTCAGTAGATCGTGAGCTTCGGATAAAATTATTTCGAAAAAATTTGAGGGTTGAGATTTCCGAAGCCCGAAATTCCGAAGTGACATGGCTTGTGGACATCACCTGGGATGACGTGGACACATGGGACATGTGCCACATGTCAGTAAGTTTTGATCATATGGAGCATTGGGGTGTTAGTTAGAACGTGACACGTGTCACCCACCTGATTGGGCCACGTGTTCGCTTCTAGTATTTCTCCACGTGGTGCAACAGATCGTGAAGTTTGGAGACTAGGCACTCCAGAGGGGAAAGATGTGACAAGTTGCGTTGGGTTGAAAACTCTCGAAGGTCGGAGTACATATCGACCATTGATCCTTGAAGACACGCAGAAGTAGATCTCGCAGTGGTTTAGAGGATCGAGGCTCCAGGATATAGTGAAGGCGTAGAGTTTGAAACTCCTGAAGCCCGAAGAGCCGAAGTGATTCACATCCGTTGATCTACGAGAGGACACACGTCAACAGATCATGAACTCTGGGTAAAAACGTTCCAGGGGGAAGCAAGTGGGAAAAGTTGAGACCTCGGAAGGCTGGAGTTCCAAAGTGGATCTCGATCGTTGATCGTGAAAGAGGATGAGGGTCATTGATCTAGTCCTGGTTGAAGGTTTCAAAGTTGCGAAGCGCCGAAGACTAAAGTCAATGTTAACTGTTGATCTACTTCGGGAGATTTCCCAACCAATGATCAAGTAAAGTGGAAGGATAACGTAAGTGGAGGTGTTAACCGACAACAAGCGGTCACCACCACTTTATGCCTCATTTGGTGGTTAATCACTTTAGAGGAATTGCTACTCCAGAATTTAGGAGCCACGAATAGCCGAAGTTCCGAAGTAAATGAGAACCGTCCAACTCGTCGTAACATTAAGACGTGACCGTTGATTTTGATAAGTGATCAAGCACTTCTTAGCTTAGCACCTGGTCACCACCTGCGGTCGTATGGAATAAAGAAACAAAGGGAAAAGAAGAGAAAACACTCAAATCAATAAGCCCGTGGTTTTGCACAAATGGTCATATGTAAATGGTTTGAAGGAAGTGCCTCATAAAGATTTAATTCGACAGAGAGTTAACAATAGAATAATACAGAGAATTGATAAAGGACCAAAATATGATCTGTTTGTGAAATGCGAACACAACAGAAGCATGAGTACAATATAATGAGTCGATCCATGTCTATGATAAACTCATGAAGACAAAAGCACCGAAACACAGTCATGGTTAAAAGAGAGTTAATTCATGATCATTACGAATAAAGGATTAAGAGGAAAAATGATATTAATTAAAGAATAATATTATCATTTAAATGAAAAGGTACCTGGAAATTTAATTGACAATTTTTGTATGATATGTATAGTTCTAACAAGATGGATGCTTGTAGGTTTATCAATATTAGAGGTATAACCAGATCAATTCAAGAATAGGATCATATGTTAGTGTCATGGAGGCATGAATTTTCTTACAAAAGTTGGATGAGGTACTACAAAAGAAAGAATCCTCACATGGGACATGAAGCTAGTAGGTGAATAATGTCATTAATGGGCATAGAAAGGAAAAGTAAGGCTCCATAGCCTTGAAGGTAGAGATGTGTAGACAGTTGCAAGATTGACGTGGAAGGAAACAAAGATCTTAAGAGGTGGTGTGTGAATAATCTCTATGTGTCAAGCATAGGAGTTCCAGGGAAGGATTTGTTAGATATGACTTTCTACTGTCTAAAAGCTTAAATCAGAGTTCACAGTGGAAGAAAGATGTCAATGCAGAGGAATTGGAAGCTCTCTCACTTCAAAAGTGGCACTAAATGAAAATGGATTTCCATTGGGGAATGGTACTAAGTGGGAAAGAATGGCCAGGTGGAACGTGGCTAGAAAAGTGTTCAGACCTAGGGAACCATAGTGCAGATGAGAAGAATGGAAGCACACAAGGCATCAAGGATCTAAAAGAATTCAAGGACAACCAACTACAACAGAAATAGATAAATAAATAAGTGAATTGAAACATAAATGCACTAGAGTGATGAAGCATACAATGAAGTTAAATTGCATATGCATTAGTAGGCATGGTGACAGTAAATGCTTGGTGCATATGGATGTGTAATTTTTCATATGTACATTCTTGGATATGCATATAACATGCTGGTGAACTTAGAATAGTCTGCTATTATGAAATAATGTTTGAGTATGACTAAATGATGGAGTTATTATGAAATAATGTTTGAGTATGTATTCAGGAAAAAATGATACAGCAGGGTTAAATATGTGGATGTTGTTGTTGATTATAATTTCCATCGAGGTGAAGACCCATGAGGATGGCAGGAATGGTGATCAAAATGATGAAGGGGGAAGTCTGTGAGATTCTACAAATATTAGTTGGTTAGACAACAACAAGTAGGTTGGTAGCAACCAGGAAGGTATGCATTTAGTTTCTGTTGATGCATACATGTTGAAGGGGATCGAGGTAAGGATTCCCTCAGTTAATTTTCAGTATTTACATTGATATGTAATGGCCGAAGGCCTAGAGTGTGTAAGTGTTGTTGATGCTAGAATGCACTTAGATAAAATGTCAGTTTCATACTATGTTATGATTGGTTATGGGATCATAACCAGGTTAATTCAGGAGACATACTCCTTATATAACAATGAATACCCACAGATCTAGTCATGTGTGAGACCATAATATGGTTGGATATGGAAGGGATATAGTGCTATGTGAGTGCTCGATGGCATCTATTGTATATCTGATGTTTGGATTGCAACCTCTTTGCCAACACTGAAGAGCACTTAAGGATTATATTCTTGGTTTTGTGTTTGGGTGGAAAAGGAAGGTAACCAAATAGATAGGAAAGAAGTAGGAAGTGTGTGGATGATTTGTTGAATCATTGGCTAGACCTCCCAACTCATCATGGTGGAATACATGACATAGTTATGTGGTATTATGTAGTCAATGCATGGATGCATTGTGTATATGTGACCATGGGTATTGGCACATTGATTGTTATCTTATTAATTGTGGCATTATGAAAAGTCTGTGTGACTGATAATACATGTGTATGTAATGATGAGTTCATTCCAATTGATAGTTGGATTAATAGAAGTAATTGAATTGTAGTTGTAAACAATTCTAAGAGCACTTTGTGATTTTGTTTTGAATCATTGCCATGAGAATATATGTCTTGTACACGAGATAGTGACAATTTGTTTGGCTGAGGAATTTTGAATTTGTAGGAGGAAAGGGGTCTTGGATATGGTAGTGTTGTAAGCCCATAAAGAAGACAAATGCCTATTGCTGCAAGAGTCAAATTGTTGTGAGAATAAGCTCATGTCTAGAAGTTTTATTTTTCCTATATAAAATAATTTTGGGAATTATGATTTGATAATTACTGACGAATTGTTTTGGCCGAATGTAAATTGAAGAAATTGCAGGTAGAATGGTCTTGGATATGGCAGGGATGTAAGCCCATAAGGAATATTGATATCTACAGCTACAGAGCCAACCATTATGAGCAGAAAGATCATGCTTGGAAAAAATTATTTTCCTGTATAAAATAGATTTGACATTTATGTTTGAAATTGTTATAATGATATCTCATGATGACTGTATGTGTATAATACAGATGATATGTTGGATATGCAAGATGGAAAGCATGGAAAAGGCTATTGTTGTGACATGAGAACCCTGTGTTCCTAGAAATATTCTTGTTCAAGAGAACCTTGGTCAGGCAAGATGGATCGCCCGAGGGACTGCATAGCAGAGAAGAGGATGCCTGAGCCTGGGCCTGGAAAGTGAGTGACCACAAGGAAGAGGATACCTTGATAGCTCTTGATTGGGGTCATGCACACAATGGGTATGTCAGGGAAAATAGTGAGCCAAGTTAACGAGACATCCATATGGATGCAGATCCATGAACCGCACAGATAAGTATTGTATTGGATTATGAAAATTTACTCTTACAATATGAGAAAGAATGAGAATTTTATGCACAAGTTTTGAACTGACGTGCTTGCTAATTTGAAATATTGTAGGAAAACAATGAATGCTGAAGATCTAGAAAAGTACCAGACTATGAGAGAAAAGAAGGTGATGTTGGAGCAACTAAATGACAAAGGCATGGAAGGAAGAAAGTCCAATGGACTTGTTACAACTGGATTTATGGAACCCACAACTCTGAAAATTCCTGGCCGAGTGCACTGAAGCTGGGGAGAAGTGGAACAACCTGAGGGACTGCATGGCAGAGAAAGGGGTTAATTTCTTTGGGTTGTGCAGGGCTGAGAGGGAAGGAGAGCTTGTTGGTTGGAACTATTGTCAGAAATATAAATTCTGAATATCATCATACATGTTTTGGGTTGGAATGCCTATGCATACATGTTTTAGGCCAGAGTGCCTATGTATATAAGATTGGGATGGATTGCCTGTGTGAATTAAGGCCAAAGGGCCTGAAATTGTAATGTTAATAACATTGGAATGGTGTTGTGCACTGAGGACAGTGCCAAAATAAGTGGAGGGGGATGTAACATACCGGTTCTAACCCTTATAAACTATAATGTATTATGTAAATATGACTTAGGCTGATGAGCCAGTAAAGTTGAAAAGGGGCCAGAGTGCCTAGAAAATGTAACACTTTCTAAACATTAATAAAATACATCGCTGGTTGCAAGACCGACAAGGACAAAAGAGATAGGGGGCTATGATTCCACGAGAGAGGGGGCTTGAGGGCCTAAGTCTTATTATTATTATTTTATTTACCCATAATTGATTTTATGGAGAAGAGGGGGTTACATGAGCTTCTTAGGAGGGAGGCCATGTGGCTCTTGTCTTCATGTAATTATTTAAACATCCCTTGGGGGTTGTTTTGGGGTCGTTCTTCCCTTGATTTGTCCTCTTTTCACTGGTTCACTTGTTCTTCTTCTTATTCACTCACTACTGCGAGTTCATGTGCTCTTGGTCTGAGCATGGAAATGAATGGAAGGAAGAGGAGATCCATTGTTGAATGGTTGTAATGATTTATTGATCATTCCAAGAGGGAATGGATGCCTGTGTGCATGAACTTGATGGCAGTTCGGATGGAACTATCCATAGATGAGAGTCCTTGGAATTTCCAATAGGGAGATTTCCTGACCAGTAGCACTGGAGCCCTTGAGAGAAAAGGAACAGACTCAGGGATTGTATGGCAGAGAAAGGTGTTCTTTTCTTGGGGTTGTGCAAGCTAAGGGGGGAAGAGAGATGGAAATTAGGATTGTTGTGAGGTTGGGAAACCTAAGATCTACTTAGCCAACTACTGTGTATTTATACTTGGCATAAGACCCGTCCTTGTGGATTCATAGCCCTGGCTCGGGGGTGACCTGTTGTTGAGAGTAAATTAACAACAACGTCTATGGTTAGTAGGAACGTCCTTGGTCTGCAGCCAATTGGTAAACGTTTACTTGCAAAGATGAGTGCTCTCTGTGTTTTATGTTTAATGTAATCTGTTGTGTATTTAATTATCTTTGAGATATGTATTCTAATGTGCCTATTTGTCTGTTGGTTATTTGTTGTGCATGGCACATTGTTTATCTCTTTTATGTTGTGGCATGGATCTTGTCTTATGCATGTGGTGTGCATGCTCCTAACATTGTTGAGAAACCCTTTGCCCTCGAATTAGAGATCAGAGAACTGAGTCTTGAGACTGCAACGTGCCTAGCTTGCGGGTGGTTGGGTGTGTTGCAGCCTGTTTAAGTGGTGTAGCCTGGCCTCTGGGTGGTCGGGTATGTTACGTCGTATCATAGGAAATGGGAAACTAGAGCACAAGACGCAGGAGCAAGGAGGAGTAAATCCCCACCGTAGGGTGAAACATAGAAGTCGTGGAAGGAAGCTGGGGAAAACATAATGAAAAACCATAGAAAGGTAGTAATGCATCCAGAGGGGAACATAGCTAACATAGCCACCCAATTCCAGGACTCATGAGTGGAGGATGCGCCCATAATTGTCTAGGATATGGGTTGTATCCGTCATAAAAATGAGTTTCTTAGCCACCTTCCCATACCACATGCGAAGGAAAAGAGGATCAAACAGGTGAGGTGAGTGTAGAAGCATGATGTGAATTCCAGGACAGAGCCACTCGAATGCCAGGAAAAGACAAGGGATGGAAGGTTTAAACCATATGAGGAGGTGAGGTGGGTGACAGAGGCGGATGGCAGCTGTCTATATCGTTGGAGGCCAGGTGGAGGGGGGGTTTTGTAAAATGAAGATATTACATCATGGTGTTTTGGTGGCTATGCACTGTGTATAATATGGATAGGTTGGGTTTCACACTCATGGGTACCCATAGATTTCTATATGTTTTTTGCTGTAGTCCGAACATTTTTTGAGACAAGCATGTTGTTGATACCTTGTCATTTTGGATGGATGGACAAGATTTTTAGAGTCACATTGAATTGGGCTTGTACAGTGACAGAGTTACACTTGCATGGTTGAGTTATTCTATGCATAGCTTGTGTTGGAATGGTGGTTGTTGTCTTTCTGCTTAAATGTCAATTCGGGTTTTTCAATTTAATCTGGATTATTGGGTTGACTGCCCCTATATATGTTTAACGAACATCATTGCATTTAAATGACATGCCCGATAACAGTGATAGTGTGAATTCATTGATTTTGGAAACATGACTTTGAGTATATTTGTTGATTGAAGTAATGTATAGGCATTGGTTGATTTTGATGGTAAACAGAGTGGGAATGGTTATTGTTTGAAAATTGTTATAATATGAAAAGTATATAAATGAAAGGAACATAACCCCTTTACAGATAGTGTGGAATGTGTTATCACTCCAGGAAACTCTTCTAGGCTGTAAGTCGGAGATGCCTGGTAACTAACTCTTTTTGGGAAATATTTTCTTAATAATGATGTAATTTTGTGGATCAAGATGAATATCTAAGAACTATACTATGTATTCAAGACTGTCTAGAAATATAAAATCTCACAAGGCCTTCTAGTAATGCAGTCAGACAAGGTTTGATTAAATGGAGAAGGAAACAACTATTGAATCAGATTATACTCATATAAAACAAGCAGAATGGGTTTAATAACTAAGAAATATCTTATGATTATCAACTTAATCAATCAATAGATGAGATGACAGTCATATACAGATTGAATGAGCATCAACAAAAAGCATTCACTCACAAGATATCAGAGACAGAAAAGAGAAGCCTGACAACACAACTGAGGGAAGCTTGAAATTTTTCATATAATAAGAATAAGTATTTTCTTATAGTAGCAGCCTGTAGAAAACAAAATCGAACCCCTGGTTCGTCTGAAAAATACGTATTTATAGTCTTACAAACAGTTTTTACAGATCCTAAAAACATGGATCTGTATTTAATAAAGATAACTCAATTCTATCTAAACAACTTGAAATTAAAGTTTTTAACAACTAAACTAGAAAGTCGAACTATCTTCAATCTCCAAAATCGCCAGCTGCATCCTTCAGCTCCTGATCTCTGCAATGTGGTGAAGAATAACATGACATCTGTCTTTGACAGTTGGATCTCCCAACGTTCATGGTCGATTTTTGAGGAAATGGTTTTTGCATTTGTTATCAAAATTCACTCGAACCTTTGATACTGAACCCTTTGTATGCGATTTGATAGCCCACTGATACACTGGAACAACTTCAAAACCTGTTTGAAATGACCTGTCGTGTCTTTGGTTTCAAAATTTACTTTCCCATCTTTCAACAGCGCAACCGTTTAATTTTTCGCAGGTTAGCTGTTGAAAGCCGTCACTTTCAACAACGCACAGGTCATAAAATGATAGCTTTGCGCTGGGGAAAGTCCCGATTGCGCTCAAAATGAGTTCTAACCTCCAAAATTTGATTTCAAACAAAAATCGGTGGGTATCTGATTTCTCACCTTGCATATTGACGGTGACCTGAGCGAGTACCTTCAGATCTAGATGGGGTTTTTGGCTTAGTTTCTGTTTCAACCTCCTTATCTGCCTTTTGAGACGTTTGGCAAGCCACCACAAGTTGTTGTAGTCTTTGGTGAGTTTTTTCTTCCTCTTCTTCTCTCTAACACTTTCCTTAGCCAATCTTTCGAACGCAGCATTGGTCTTGGCGAAGTTATCAGATAACTTCTTATACCTTTCTTTAATCACCCTCTCCAAGACCTCTTGTTGGGCAATTACCTCCTTGAGATGTTTGATCTTCTGAGACTTCTTTGATCTAGGTTTTTTTGATGATTCTCCCTGTTATGTCTGATTGAAGATTTCATAGTTCTGTGCACACTCAGCTGACTGCTCAGAACTCTTGATGACAGGGCATTGATCTTGCTGCTCTGATTATGAATCTGAGTAGGGAAAATTTAGTATATTGGTTCTCTTCCCTATACTCTGCTCTGTAGGATACCCTGTGTTTTGTTCTGTGGTTGGCTCAAAATTCAACTTTCTCTTCAACCTATGAGGCTTCATTCTAGATATTCTATCCTCTGGAGGGTCCTGGCAAGGTCCTTCTTTTTCTTGAACTTCTTTGAGGAGATGACTGTTTCTTTGACCCCTTCATCTGTTCATTTGCAGTCTAGTTTTGTATTTCAAAACCTTCCCAAAATAAAAAGTTCTCCCAGCTCCTTCCCTGTTGTTTCAATTCCTCCAGGATAATTAATTTTATAAGGCCGAGGTGACACAGAGTAGTTTTCATGCTCAAGGGTTGAGCTCTAATCCTCCTGCAAACCTTAGTCAAACTTTGATATAGGAAATAAGGCAAATTA
>ML784206.1:106381-258530 GCA_009831015.1 Picea engelmannii | reverse complement strand
CCTGCTTAGAAAGAAAGGAACTAAGTGGCTTTGTTTTCTGTCAATTAGAGTTAATTGTTTTCTGCATTGTTATTTTCATGAAAGAGTGTTAATGCTAAAGTCTCTGTTGAGAGTAAGGGTCCTGTTCTCTGATTGCAGAATAGATGTTCTTTCCCATTGCAAGTATTGTTTTAATTGTAATCCAGGATTCTTAATTTGATCTTTAAAGGTTTGCAATAGGGAAGTTACTTTCCTGTAATTTAATACAGAACTTCAGTTTATTTGAGCAAGTAAGATTAGTATAAGTTTCTTTACTACAACACTAAGCTGCTTTTGGAATTGAGCATATATAGTGCGCAGTTATCTTTGAAACAAAAGACTTCCCTGGGTTGATAATTTATGTTTCACTTAGTTGTTTAAAAATTAATTAAGCAATTATAGTGACCAACAGGAACAATATTCAAAGAAGATATAACACCTATCATTATAGAAGAGCTACCTCCTAGCGAGTTTGTTTTTAGCAAGAAAAGAAAGTCGTGGTGAAGCGAGAGATGCATCAAAGGGGAGGTGTAACGACCAAAAAATACAAAATACTAACTAATGGAGAAACCTTAGAAGATATAGGATTCACCGAAGAGGTAGCAGGGACATTGGGGGATTATGAAACTGCCAACCAATATTCAGTTGGAACCTTGAAGGAACGACTCAAACAAAAAGACCTATTAATTATAAAATTAGAGACTCAGATGGCAATTGTAGAAACAAATGCCAGGAATGAGGCATGTAAAAACCTTGAACAAGTCATAGCAACTGATCAATAGAAAATCGAAAAGATCAAATCTAATCTTGAGAAAATGCAACAATTGGCTCAGACAAGCCAAACACACATAAGTCAATAGGAGGAGTTAATAAAATAGCTGCAATCTAAATTAAATTCTACTGAAATCCAGGTCATAGATATAGCGGTATTTCGAACCCAAGCAATGGAAATACGAAAGAGGATAGAGGTAGCTCAACAAAGTCTACTTGCTAAAGTAGAAATCATCTAGAGTCATTTTCATATGATAGATCTAGCGCTAAATAATATCAACTTAAGAGAAAGAGAAGCTAAGGCGGCTCAGGGTGATTTCCAGGAAGCTATTTTACCTACAACAAAGGAAGAAATGGTCATCGCTTCCATATTATCCATTCCAGAGCAAACCAAAGGTAATGTCTTGTTAAAAGCATGGGAGCATAATATATCAGAGAATGAGAAAATGGCTAAAGAGGTGAGAGACTCTTGTGAAGAAACATTTGGCCTAATAAATAAAAATTTTCTAGATCTCGATAAGGAGATTATCTCTAGAACATTGGGAAAAATTAACATAGTTAAACATCTGCTAGATATCAAAGAAAATGTGGAAAGAGACCAAGTTGAACTATCTCAGATAAAACATGCTGGTATTGCCCAAATAGATAAATGGTTGATAAAACCAAACCTATAGTTATTGTCTATCATTATAGAAGACATGCAAATAGGAGAAAGACTGCCACAGTTGGAAAGGAAGTGCTACACTTTCGAAGCAAATGACCAAACTAAACTTCCCAAGTTGATATCCCAACTGGTAGAAAAGTGTGTCAATTGTATTGAACAGGGGAAAGGGAAGACTTCTGGAGGCCAGTAATACAGTTGCTTATTCCATCCTATTTTGGAGCTAGAGGACAAAGAAAGGAAAACACCCCACCATCATGAAGGAAGACAAGGGACAACGAAATGAAACATTTCATCTTTTCATTTGTAACAGAAACTTTTAGAATGATAGAATTTGAAACATTTTAATCTAGTATCAATATACATTTTGAGAAAGAAACCAGGGCTGATTTTTGTCGATTTTAAAAGAGAAGACTCTCTTTATTGATAATTAATACCAATGCAGGCCAAAGATTCTACAATCTCGTCTATTTTGAGTTATGTATTCTTATGTCCTTCCATTTTCTAGCATGCTTTCATATATTTTACTTTGATGAATGTCTAAAATCACAATTTAGTAAACGTCTACTGTGGTTATTTTTCACCTGGTAATCTAATAACAAACATATTTTCCTCTGTATTCATTGTTAGTAAATACAAGACCTGAATGTTAATTAGATGCTATATTTTACATTTCATTGAAAGTTATATCGCTCACTTTCTTCATCTGTTATAGAGTAAGATTCTTCAGTAATTGATGCCTTTCTTTGATTAGCAACTTTGTGTTTTTCTTTCATTTCATTCAATTTTTCAAATTTAACTCAGATGTCAGAAACAACCTCTGAGTTGTTATAATATTAATTCGTTTCAAAGAAATTCTCTTTTTTATCGGTAGTAAGAGGCTAACATTGAAACCTTTTCCTCATTTTGGCATCGTTGCCAGGGATGGAGAAACGAAGTTATTTTTCCCTGGGAGAACGACATTTGTAAGTTTCTCTCTTTGATTGTGAACAAAGAGTGAACACATTATAAAGGATAAGTTTTTATTATTCACTTGGTGACTCCACATTGAAATAAGTTGGCATCCGGTATAAGGAACACCAGACAAAACCCAGATGATAAGAAGACCACGCCTGTTTTCAACCCCGAAAAAATACTAAAACCAAGAGGTTTCCTTAAGCAAACTATTGCGGTTTACCAACATAAATCCACACAGTATAAGGCTAATATTCCACTTGAAACGTTAACTTTGAAAGAAGTTTCCACCCAAACCCTTTTCGGAGAAACGTCGGTTAACACAGTTGAAGCTGAGATCATAAACCCTAAATTAGTTTTCCGTGAAATTAAAACTAAAACTTATTCGACTACCTCCTGTGTAGATGAAGGTGAGAAACCTATAGTAAATCTCGCTTCAATTGATATACCATCATCTCTTGAGTTAAATTTCCCAAACTCACAAAGTCTCGAAGAATACACTCGGATTCCATGCCTGCAGGTTCTCCCATTTACATCTCTTGCAAATCAGAAGAACCGAGTCCTCGTATCCCATTCCCCCCTTTTTGAGTTTTCTTGTCTCCTGATAAATGGTTTTTGAAACCTTTCTTGCTTCATCCCGAAGAAGCTAAAGGATCGCTATACGTCTTTGAAAAACCTCTTTATAATTTACCAGTTTCATCTCCTAGAATATCTATGGCGGCTGCCGGAGGAGGAGGAGGGGGCAGTCAAGGGCCACCCCCACCCCCCATAATTTTCGCTAAAGAAGCTACCAGATACCCTCCTTTGGTCCTCCCAGTACCCTTGCATCATCTACCTGAAAACTACATGAAAAAACTACCGAAGTTTACAGGTGAGGGAGACCTGACCGCAACCGAACATATAAATTTCTTCGATCAATTCGAAGATATTCTCGGTCTCGAACACAAAGACATATATTCACATTTGTTTGTTCAAACCTTCGAAGGACAGGTGAGAACCTGGTTTCGAGGTTTATCCGCTGAATCAATCGGATCCTACAATGAGTTAGAAAACTCTTTGCTTAGGTAATGGGGTGAGAGGAAAGATCACCTATACTACTTAACTGAGTTTGGAGCCTTAAGAAAGAAAAATTCTGAAACTATTATTGAGTTCATTCAAATATTTAATAAACTATATAACAAGATCCTGGTTGAAGTTAAACCCTCCCAGCCTGCAGCCAAGATAACTTTTGCAGGATATTTCGAACCCAATTTCGCTCTATTACTAAGAGAAAGGAGGGATGTCGAACTTACTCGAATGCAATATGATGTCGTAGAAATTGAGTCAAATATGATGGCTTCTAAAAAATTAAAAGCAAAAAATGGAAACGGGAAACAAAGAGACTAAATGATTTAGGGAACAAGCAGGATCCTCTGGTGGTGGGAGGTCCACAAACGATAAGATGGATGATATGGCAAAGATAATCAAAGAACTATCAAATACAATTTCAAAGATGGAACTATATCAATTTAAAGTAGACCAGTTCGTTAGGAGAGAATTTAGATGGAACCCTAATCCCCAAATACAACAAAGACAGATTAAAAATGAAGATAAAAAATTTGAGACTCCTTTGAAAAATGAAAATTTTATAGGAGGAAATGACATCCAAGTTTTTGAGGATTTAGAAAATGATATGAATAATATCGGTGATGATTGCCAGCAACCTCATTTGACTAGACAAGATTACGAGAGGTCTTTAAATATGGAACATCGGTCTAATGAAGATAGAAACACAAATAATACAGAAGATTCTGCTTACCAGGGGATCACCGATACTATAATGGCTGAGCTCCAACATAAGTATAATCTAAGGTCTAAAACTAAAAATGTAACAACTACCCAACCAAAGAAAATCTTGCCAAGAGGTGAAGTATATGAGCTAGCTCAAAAGGAAACTGAAATACAAAATACCAAAATAAAAGGAGCTGAGATCCAAACTGGGAGAATTAAGACAACTGAAACATAGACAACAGAAACAAAAACAACTGAAAATAAAGAAATACAAACAAATAAATCATAAAAGAAGGAGACTGAAGTCCCAATCAGAGAAACTGGAAAAACTATAAGAGGTTTCATCCTAGAAAATGAGATTAACAAAATCAAGATATTGATACCTCTGGTTGAACTGACAAAGAACCCTGTTTGCCGAAAACAAATCACCAAAATGATAAATTTTTCAAATATGGGAAGTCAGGATGACGTTATAAATTTGGAAGATGATAAGCCTAATATAATTTTTGGTCCTCATTTTGAAGGGGCCAGAGATACCATTGCTCCTTCCTACATTACACTAAATGTGCATGATCGTCTGCTACATAACTGCATGATGGATTCTGGAGCCTTGCATAACGTGATGCCCAAGGCTATTATGGATAGACTTGGCTTCAAAATTACCAGGCCGTACAGAGACCTGTATTCATTTGATTCAAGAAAAGTTAAATGTATGGGCATGATCAAAGACTTAGTAGTAAATCTTGCACAGATCCCAGTAAAAAGTGTTTTGATGGATGTGGTTATTGTTGATATACCTCTGAAGTATGGTATGTTATTATCCAGGTCTTGGGGCGCTAAGCTTGTAGGATCCCTTCATCTAGACATGACATACACCATGATTCCCATGATTGGCATATACGGTAAGTGATCCACATAATCCTAGAAATTACCCTGTTTATGTCGCTGATCAGGATCTTGGAAATTGTATTTTATCAATTGATGATGATATAGATGAATGTGTTGAATATTTCACGGAAAAAAATAAAACAGAAAAGATAAAAGAAAGTGTATATAGTACTAGAATCTGGAAAATGTATTTCGATGGTGCTTCATCATGTGAAGGAGAAGGCGCAGGAGTACTCTTTGTAGCACCTGGGGATGATTTTATTATTCCTTTCTCTTAAATACTACAGTGGGACATAGACTACACAAATAATACATGCGAGTACAAAGCCCTGGTCTTGGGATTAGAAGTTGCCAGAAAGTTAAACATAAAAAATTTGGAAGTCTATGGAGATGCAGAATTAATTGTGAAACAAGTAAATCGACAGTACCAGGCCAAACACTCGAGATTGAGATCTTATAGAAACTGTTCCTGGGATTTGATGGAAATTTTTTTCTCATCGGTTAAGGTCCATTACATTTCCCATACATAAAATCTACAGGCCGATTCATTAGCCAAAGCAGCCTTGAATTTTGTACCTCCTACGGCTTTCAAATTAAAGTATCACATAGAGGTGAGGCACATACCTTCCATACCAAACAATATACAACACTGGCAGGTGTTCGAAGATGATGAACAGATCATAAAGTTCCTTGAAATGGTGGAGGACTTCGCTGAAACGCACATTGACTAGGAAAACCATAATGACCATGCTTGGATTATGCAAGAAGGGGAGGACCCACAAGAGTTCCAAGAAAATATCGTGAATCATCGCATGTTAGTACTAAAAAAAAATCAAATCCCTAAAGGTCTAATCCCTCTAGAAAGATTATTTGACCACAATGACATACCTCTAAAATCTACCTTGCAACCTCAACCAGAAGAAGTCGAAGATTACGATATAGGCACCAAAGAAAAGCCTAGAATAGTTAAAATATCAAAGTATCTTCCTCTTGAGATGAAAAGTAAGAATACAGATTTACTCAAGCAATATAAGGATGTTTTTTCATGGTCTTATGATGAGCTGAGAACTTATGACACCACTGTGATTGAACACAAGATACCTTTAAAGCCAAGTGTTAAACCTTTTAGACAGAAACTCAGGAAAATCAATCCCATTTTATTGCCCGTGGTCGAAAAGGAAGTTAAAAATCTTTTGGATGCAAAAATAATTGTACCAATTAGGTACTCTGAATGGATAGCTAACTTGGTCCCGGTTAGGAAGAAGAACGGAGAAATCCGACTATGTGTAGATTTTAAAAATCTAAATAAATCCTCTCTCAAATACAATTATTCGCTACCCAAAATGGATCATGTTTTGGAAAAATTTGTCAGGGCTAATAGAATGTCAATGATCGACGGGTTTTTGGGTTACAATCAGATTGTTGTCAACGAAGATGATAAATAAAAAACTGCGTTCACCACCCCCTGGGGTACATTCATGTATGACAACATGCCATTTGGTTTGATGAATGCAGGTGCTACTTTCCAGCAAGCCATGGATATTGCCTTCGTCGATGGAAGAGATAAATTCGTTGTTATTTATCTTGATGATCTGACCGTTTTTTCCAAATTTGACGAACATCATCTGATACACCTCAAGCAGACGTTCGAGAAATGCCGTAAATTTGGTTTGTCTTTAAATCCCAAGAAATCTCACTTTGCAATGCAAGAAGGTAAACTCTTGGGCCATATTGTATCTCGAGACAGAATCAAGATTGATCTTAAAAGGGTCAAAGCTATAGAAACTATAAATATTCCTAGAAATGTAAAAGAAATTCAATCATTTTTAGGAGAAATAATTTTTTTAAGAAGATTTATCTCGAACTTTGTTGAAATCGTGAAATTGATCACAAATATGCTCAAGAAGAACAGCGAAATTAAATGGACGACGGAAGCTAAAGCGTCGTTTTCACATATCAAGAAAGCTATAGAAGAAGCACCTGTACTGGAAAGCCATGATTATCTGAAAGATTTTTTAATTTTCTCATTTGCATCTGAACACACAATTGTTGCAGTACTCCTCCAGAAGAAAGAAGAAGGTTTCGAGCAACCAATAGCATTTTTCAGTAAAATCCTTAGAGACGCGGAATTGAGATACGACATAATGGAAAAGAAGACATATGCTATGGTGAAGGCACTAAAAGCTTTCAGAACCTACATACTACACTCCAAAATAATTGCATATGTGCCCACTAGTTCTGTAAAGGATATATTGGTTCAGCCTGACAGTGACGGGAAGAGGGGTCGATGGCTTGCTAAAATTGAATAATTCGATCTAGAAGTAAAACCGACAAAGCTCGTAGAAGGACAAGGTTTAGCTAAACTACTAGCCGAATCAAATTTCAGAGCGCTCGGAATAAATAACATGCAAAAGTACAAAGGATATCTGGATATAGACGAATTCGACGACCAAATAACTACAACTAGAATTGAATAAAAGTTTGCATCTTCAGGTTTTTATAAAGACATAGTATCTTATCTTCTAACTCTGAAATGCACAAATGATATATCTTCGTCCAAAGCTTGAACATTGAAATTGCATGCGGTAAAGTATTGTATTTCAGAGAGTCAATTGTATTGGAAAGACCCTCTAGGATTTCTATTGGTTTGTCTAGTAGAATCAGAGACCGAAAGGGTCATAAATGAATTTCACAAGGGAGTGTGAGGAGGACATCATGAGTGGAGAGAAATGGCTTATAAAATCCTCATAGCAGGATATTACTGGCCTAAACTATTCGTAGATGTGAACACCAAAGTCAGAGCCTATAACTCTTGCCAATTATTCGCAGGTAAGCAAAAACTTCCAGCATTTCCTTTGGTCCCAGTTAAAACGGAAGCCTCGTTCCAACAATGGGGGTTGGATTTTATAGGTGAAATTAACCCACATTCTAGCGCGCAACACAAATGGATCCTGACCGCTACAGACTATTTTATCAAATGGGTAGAATCTATTCCGACTAGAAAAGTGACAGATTCAGTGGTGATAAACTTCCCGGAAGAAAACATATTATCTAGATTTGGTTTTCCTCGAAAGATAGTTACAGATAATGCCCAGGCATTCAAATCTACGACAATGGTCAACTTTTTCCAAAAATAAAATATTATACTGGGTAACTCTATGACATACTACCATCAAGGCAATGGGTTAGTTGAATCATCAAACAAAAGCTTAATTACCATAATTAAGAAAGTGTTGAACGGAAATAAAAAATCCTAGCATGTGCATTTGAAATACGCCTTGTGGGAAAATAGGATAGGCATCGAGAAATCGATTGGCACTTCTCCATTTCAAATGTTATATGGGAATGACGTAGTATTACCCATAAATTTGGCCCTACCTGTGATGAAACTTTGGCAAGATGAGAAAGAAGAACCAAATCATGTCACAAGAAGAATAAATCAGCTGATCGAAGTTCAGCAAAACAGAACTAAAGTGGATGAAAAGCTTCAGAAATATCAAGACAATATGAAATCCCTATTCGATCATAAGGCTAAAGACAGGGAATTCCTCCCTGGTGACTTGGTTTTGAAATGGGACGCTAGGAAGGAAGACTCAGCAAAACATGGTAAATTCGATCATATCTGGTATGGACCATTCAGAGTTACATCTTCTGAAGGGAAGAACTCATTTATGCTAGAAAACCTGGATGATAAAACCCTCAACGCCCCTATAAACGGGCGTTATCTGAAGCACTTTATACGATAAACGATTTCCAAAATCCCACTGTATATACTGGTTTGTGTTTTCTATTTTTTACAGTTTTTCGGTAAGTTTTTACTTCTTCCACAAATAAAATAGGTTAGTGATTTCATAGAAAAAGAAATACAGAATAGTTAACACATTGAACTCTGTGACTCTTAAAACCTTGACACTTTTCATGTTGTTTTCATGCAGGATTTGTGTCTACATCTTGAACATCAAAAGAAGAAAAATCAAGGATCGTATATCAGAAAATCGATCGTCCTGAAATAGGTGATAAATAAATAATTTAATTAGATGAGAATGAAGTGGCAAATCACAAGTATGAATCTCTAAATTGTTAAATTTCTAATGAATATCACTTGGTGCAATAGTGGTCACATATGTATAAATATACTCGCCTAATATGTTATCAAAAGAACAAAACTTTATTATAGATTATAAAAAGTCCCTCTGGACAAGATGGAAACAATTAAAATAAACAAAAGAGGAAGTAGGGCAACCTCAAAGAATTTCCAAGAGTCATGTTTTCATTATAAAAAACTACGTTTACAAAAGCTAAAACCTCCCTTCGTCACCCAGTTGAAATTTTGGTAAAGTCCCCCTTGACTCCAGACGCATTCCCATGACATCCACAAAGAAAAGGGGGGGGGGTGTCACACTTTAACTTTGGAAAGCCGACAAACGAATCTTTGGAAAAAGGGTAAACCCTCGCGGCTCCTCGGACTTATACTGAACCAAAGTATGTCTAAGATAATCCTAACTCTCTTATTTTTTTAACAATTATAAAGTGATTAGTCTTGCTCAATGAAGGCCCCTGGAAATAAAAATCACCCATAAGAATTTTCCTGCAGACAAAGATGTTTTGAAGGTCAAAAGAATACTAGTCTAGAGTAATCAAAGTGAGTTAACAGACCTTTGTTGCTAAATTATAAACAAATACTAGTCCAAAGTAGTCAAAGTGAGTTAACAGAGTATATTTTATACAAATTGATTGCCCCCACTTCATGTTTTAAAAGAAAAATATAAGACAAATGGTGAAAGGAAATTCATTAAATGATTTCCCCCATCTAGTCCAAAAAGAGATGATGAAAGGAAATTCATTAAATGATTGCCCTCATCTCAACATTTAAATGCAAAGTTACAAATTGAAGTGGTGAAAGGAAATTCAATTAAGGGAATCAGATAACTTCATCAGGGTACTGAACAGGCTCGCGGACAGTGAAGCAATGTCTAAGATATTTGTAAGGTTGTTATACATGAATTATACTATACTGTGCCAATTAGTTTTCTCTCGACCAGATCTGCATCTCAAGTCCATGCGGGGCTCCCTGATTAAAAACACTGAATTCACTTCACCTCGATGCAAGCAAGATCAACATAACCCGTTAGAATTTTAAGGTCATTTTGATTATATTAAGCAGATATAAAACAAGTTTTAGAAAGAGGAAGTCATAGATGGTCCTAAACTTGAGATTAGTGAATGATTAGTTTTCGAAAGATTTCAGAGATAAGGATGAAACCTAAATTTTCCTAGATACCCCCTTTCTGAAGGTGCGTTCGCAAAAGTAAAAATGACTCCATTTACCCAATAAAGGCACTTGGTCTACTATTCTTCTTGTCCCGCAAGGAGACGAGATCCCTAGTTGGAGCTTATGTTGTAACACATATATTTTTCAAATACTCCAGATTAAGGATTGGAAGCCGCCTATCTTTTTAAACGATAAAACACTAATGATAAACCTTAAACATTAGATTTTGGGGTTTTGAAGATCCGACTATCCAATATGTTGAAGTCCTTAATGCCCCAACATGCGAAATAACGAAATAAGGTTAAGCTTAATCGTGATCGTCAAACCTTTTAAGAGTGATTATCACTAATTTAATACATCATGCCTTTGCAAGTAGGGAAAATCGCCTCGAGCAACCTTCGAATATCCCAATATGTGAAGTCGCGAAAGCAATTCAATATAAACCTAATTAATTAGGCGAGGAATGGTAATTAACGATAATTAATGGTTCTTGCATTTTTGTGTTTCGACAGTTTTGCCTTGAAAAAACAGCTTGTAACCCCGATACGCGAAGTCGCGAATTTTCCAAACTAAACGAAATTAATTAAGAACTTAAACATGATTAAAGTTGATTAATCAAATCACATTTCGCGAATTTGGTGTTCATGGTTCAAGACTAAGAGTGAAATCACCTGAGACTACGAGTTTCGAAAAAGATTAAGAACTAATCACGTTAATTAAATGTTTAAGCTAGATTAATGAAAATCTTAAACAACCTTTTACCTTGTAAAATTTACGAGCGAAAATTGATTGCTTCTACGATTCTCCCAAGTCACAAAATATCAAGCATTTATGGAATTTATGAGCAGGGTAGATCAGAAAAAAGATCTTACTTTATATCTAGATTCTTCTATTAAAAGAAGAAACGTTATGTCAACAAGGACCTGCGCAGATTAAAACGCTTAATGTGAAGGGATTTATGTCATTAGTTGAATTCCATTCTATTTTTCACAGAGTCTTCTTAGCGAGATAACCATTGTTTGTATTTTCATCCTCTGTGATAGGAATTATAATCTCAAGATTCTATATCATGGCTCCACGGAAAGCGCCCAAAATTACTGGTGAAAGTTCAGGCCAGAGTTTAGATGTTCTTTTTGATACCTCGCCTAGAAATATCGATGTAGTCAAAACATGGACACATGTTTTCAACACATTGCAATACGAGTTGATAAAATGCCCAGACGATTTGAGTGACAATGAGAAGGAAGACTTGTATCTAAAATACAAGGTGGTTTCTCAGTCGGAGATGCACAAGGTGGCTATAAGGCCATGACTTTTTCCCTATTGTGATATGATTGGATGGGCGTTGGATCATGTAGATGTTCCAACCAGAACAATATGCAATTCCCATAAGGTGGTTGTTGTATCATTTCGGCCAGAACATCTACAGACAATGTACAAACTGTCTCCCACACTGACATTTACTTACAATGCCAAATTTGTGGAGGGTTTCAAATAGAAAGAATGTGAACAATTTGGAAAAAACTTATCCGACTTGATCAAGGATTGGTACTCACACCCTAAAAAGTTCAGAGTTGATTCTCATGGTATATATGCAATCGATTAATTACAACCACAATTCATGTATATAGCGATGATGGTGTGCCGACTTTATGGGAAAGAGAATACTGCATATTGTTTACTCCCATGGGTACCACTTATCCACATAGCCCCAGAGGGATACTCTTTCGACTGGGCCAAGATGTTATCGGACAGTTTGTTCGATCAAGTTACATAATACCAGAAGCAAAAGGCGAATGGGAAGGCAACCTCATTTTTTATGTCTTCTTATATTATGGATTCCATTTGTTACATGACACCCTTTCCATTAATGAGTTGGAGTTGGACCCCAACTAACGCAGAACCTATTCACATATACCACTCAAAACTCTGGGAAGATAAAGCCAGAGACTTCATCTATGAGATTTTTAATTGGGTAATGGTACTAATGCATGTCGCGATTTTCGGCCACCCGCCTCCGAGGTTTTCAGATAAAGTCATGAACAATCTAGGCAGCGTGGCTGACTGGTATGTTGAAGAATGATTTTCCTATATTAGGGATTTTGGCTACTCTGTTAACCCATATGCCCTACCGATATTCTTACCATACAAGCTAGTATGTCGTAAAATTTCCAGGCAAATTGTACTCGGCGGGATCAACAAGGAACTCAAAAGGGTTCAGAAAAAGGTATGGCCATCGTTTCCCCTACACATTGGTACATTTTCTTTATTATATTTCGGCCATGCCAAGGTAGAAGCCACGAACTTAGAAGAAATGAAACTAGTAGACGTTGAATTCAAGAAACACGGCCCTAATAAGGTTGTGGGTAACTACATGGCAAGCTGCGATCTAAAAAGATACAAGCACGAAGACTCTCCTCATGACGAGATGTTCCGAGTAGCGAAATCCTACTCGGACATTTTAAGTCGTGTCCGAGCTCTGCCGCCCGAAGGGATGATTGGATTTTACAGATTTCAGGAACACCGTAAGAGTGGTCTCGACAAAGTTTTACAGGAGAAAGTCTCCACATCCCCAGATATACAACAAACATAAACCAACGGTTCAACAGCTATAAACTCTAGAAAACAAGAGGCTCAGGGGAGCGCAGAATAAACTGAGACCTCGAATCAGGAAACCGAGATCTCAAAATGAGAAGAAGGACCTCTATTGACAGATACACCAGGTAAATAGGTCAACAATCAAATAGAAATACCCTCAAAAGAGGTAGAAGATACTCCATTGTCTACATCAAAACAACCCGACACAGACACTACTATGAAACCAACATCTACAGAAATCGGTAGTCCCATTCCATTTGTCACACGCTTACAATTTGCCAAAGGGAACTCTGATGTAGGAACAATATTCAAAGAATATCTAACGCCTATCGCTGTAGAAGAGCTACCTCCTAGGGATTTCATTTTTAGCAAGAAAAGAAAAGTCGTGGTGAAGCGAGAGATGCATCAAAGGGGAGGTGCAACGACCAAAAAATACAAAATACTAACTGATGGAGAAGCCTTATAAGAGATAGGATTCACCGAAGAGGTAGCAGGGACATTGGGGGCTTATGCAACTGCCAACCAATGTTCAGTTGGAACCTTGAAAGAACGGCTCAAACAAAAAGACATGTTAATTAGACAATTACAGACTCAGATGGCAACTGTAGAAACGAATGCCAGGAATGAGGCATGTAAAAACCTTGAACAAGTCAGAGAAGCTGATCAACAGAAAATTGAACAACTCAAATATAATCTTGAGCAAATGCAACAGTCGGCTCAAACAAGCCAAGCATAGATACGTCAACAGGAGGAGTTAATAAAAAAGCCGCAACCTAAATTAAATTCTACTGAAAGTCAGGTCATAGATATAGCGGTATTTCGAACCCAAGCAATGGAAATACTAAAGAGGATAGAGGCATCTCAACATAGTCTACTTGCTAAAGTAGAAATCATCCAGAGTCATTTTCAGATGATAGATCTATCGTTAAATAATATCACCTTAAGAGAAAGAGAAACTAAGGTGGCTCGGGGTGCTTTCCAGGAAGCTATTATAGCTACAACAAAGGAAGAAATGGTCATCACTTCCAGATTATCCATTCTAGAGAAAACCAGAGGTAACATCCTGTTAAAAGCATGGGAGCATAATATATCGGAGAACATAAAAATGGATAAAGAGGTGAGAGACTCTCGTGACGAAACATTTGGCCTAATAAATACAAAATTGCTAGATCTCGATAAGGAGAGTAGCTCTGGAATGTTTGGAAAAATTAACATAGTTAAACATCTGCTAGATATCAAGGAAAATGTGGAAAGAGACCAAGTTGAACTATCTCAGATAAAACAGGTCGATATTGCCCAAATAGATAAATGGTTGATAAAACCAAACCTACAACTATTGTCTATCATTATAGAAGACAGAAAAATAGGATAAAGACTGCCATAGTTGGAAAGGAAGTGCTACACTTTCGAAGCGAATGACCTAACTGAACTTCCCAAGTTGATAGCCCAGTTGGTAGAAAAGTGTGTCAATTGTATTGAACAGGGGAAAGGGAAGACTTCTGGAGGCCAGTAATACAGTTGCTTATTCCATCCTATTTTGGAGCTAGAGGACAAAGAAAGGAAAACACCCCGCCATCATGAAGGAAGACAAGGGACAATGAAGTGAAACATTTCATCTTTTCATTTGTAACCAAAACTTTTAGAATGATAGAATTTGAAACATTTTAATCTAATATCAATATACATTTTGAGAAAGAAACCAGGGCTACTTTTTGCCAATTGTAAAAGAGAAGACTCTCTTTATTGAGAATTAATACCAATGCACGCTAGAGGTTCTACATCTCGTCTATTTCGAGTTATGTGTTCTTATGTCCTTCCATTTTCCAGCATGCTTTCATATATTTTACTTTGATGAATGTCTAAAATCACAATTTAGTAAAACGTCTACTGTGGTTATTTTTCACCTAGTAATCTAATAACAAATAGATTTTCCTCTGTATTCACGGTTAGTAAATACAAGACCTGAATGTTAATTAGATGTTATATTTTACACTTCATTGAAAGTTATATCGCTCACTTTCTTCTTCTGTTACAGAGTAAGATTGTTTAGTAATTGATACCTTGCTTTGATTAGCAGCTTTGTGTTTTTCTTTCATTTCATTCAATTTTTCAAATTTAACTCAGATGCGAGAAACAACCTCAGAGTTGTTATAATATTAATTCGTTTCAAAGAACTTCTCTCCTTTTTTTCGGTAGTAAGAGGCAAACATTGAAACCTTTTCCTCATTTCCTGATGCTTGACATTATACTTGTAGCCTTAGTATAAACTCAGGAACAACATATTTTTGGCGCTATTGCCGAGGACGGAGAAACGAAGTTATTTTTCCCTGGGAGAATGACATTTGTAAGTTTCTCTCTTTGATAGTGAACAAAGAGTGAACACATTATAAAGGCTAATTTTTTATTATTCACTTGGCGACTCCACATTTAAATAAGCTGGCATTCGGTCGAAGGAACAAGAGATAAAACCCAGATGATATGCAGACCACTCCTGTTTTCGACCCCGAAAAAATACTAAAACCAAGGGATTTCCTTAAGAAAACTATTGTGGTTTACTAACCTAAATCCACATAGTCTAAGGCTAAGATTCCACTTGAAATGTTAACTTCGCAAGAAGTTTCCACCCAAACCCTTTTCAGAGAAACGTCAGCTAACATAGTTGAAGCTGAGATCATAAACCCTAAATTAGTTTTCCCTGAAATTAAAACTGAAACTTATTCAACTACCTCCTGCGTAGATGAAGGTGAGAAACCTACAGTAAAACCCGCTTCGATTGATATACCATCATCTCTTCAGTTAAATTTCCCAACCTCACAAAGTCTCAAAGAATATACCATACACTCGGATTCCACACCTGCAGGTTCTCCCATTTACATCTCTTGCAAATAAGAAGAATCAAGTCCTCGTATCCCGTTCCCCCCTTTTTCAGTTTTCTCGTCTCTCGATAAATGGTTTTCGAAACCTTTCTCGCTTCATCCCGAAGAAGCTAAAGGATCGCTATACGTCTTTGAAAACCCTCTTTATAATTTACCAGTTTCATCTCCTAGAATATCTATGGCGACTGCCAGAGGAGGAGGAGGGGCCGGTCAAGGGCCACCCCCACCCCCCATAAGTTTCGCTAAAGTAGTTGCGATATACGCTCCTTTGGTCCTCCCAATACCCTTGCATGATTTACCTAAAAACTACATCACACTACATGGGTTCTCTACATTTATACAATTTTTGAAATGAAATTCTATCACACTTCCACGAACAAAGGTTTTAGAAAAAATCAAATTTAGTAGATATTCACAATTTCCATGAATAAAAGTTGTATATTCAGAAATCTAATTCAATTTCCTAATTTTCATCTTATTACACCATATTCAAATTCAGTGTAATCCCTCCAAGTTAACATATTGCTATTTTTCCATGTTTGGATTTCCGGTCATGAGAGCACATACCCACTTGTGATTTAATTTCCACAAGTGTGATTTACTTTGCAAGCCTAATTTAATTTCAACAAGTGTGATTTATTTTCCACAAGTGTGATTTAAATTCAACAACTGTGAATTTCTTTTCCTGAATGTGTGATATTTAAATCCTTGATTAATAATTAAATGTACAACTCTTCAATTACTCACTAAGTTAATTAGGAAGTAATTGAAAAGTCAATGAATGCTCTCCAAATTTTTTCTTAATTTTTATGTTTCAGTTTAACACTCTTATTGAAAGCACAAAAACTCTGAAATGCAACTATTTAGTTATTAAATAGGACATTGAACATACCTTACAATGAAGGGTTTTTATATTGTAATGTTTTTTAAAAAAATCATTATGTAATAATTTGCTATTTCTTTCCTTTATTTTCTATTTATTATTTACAATTATTTATTTAAAGTTTTTCTTACTAACACTGATTAGTTAGTGTTAAAAGAAACACATTTAACAACTCAACTTCAATTCAAAATGCTACCAAATTTTATGCCTATTTTAGAAAGTAAGACAATATGTAATTACCTTTGCCATTCCATAAATTTCACCCAATTTCTGACTTATGCGTTTGGTAGAAACTTACAAATTCAAATAATGATATTAAATGTGTAGTGATTCTTTTAGCATCATTGTTAAATGAGATCTTGTTGGGAACACAGAGATCCAAAACAAAAACATAAACGACCCACTCTATGAGCATCTTGGACATGGCCACTGTGGTTCCTTCAACAGCATACAACACAACTTTCCATAATCAATATTCTACAGATTCAAACACAAATGGTGCTATGTTTTCTTTCTCATTCATTCGACAGGAAGCATCCCTTACATAGGTTAAAATCTTAGGTCAAAATCTTAAAATCTTAAAGACTAAAATCTTAAAATATTCAATTGAAAAAAATATTGCAGAGTCGCCACTCTTTATTAGCATTTTATTGCCATGTTCAGATGAGAACAAATGAATTCAACCAAAGAAAAATGAAAACCAAAGAATTTCATTAGCAGACAAATGAATTGTTGAGTGTTCCCGCAGTTGCAGTTACAGAGTTTGATCATACGTAATCCCAGAAGACTTTATCCAGGAGTCGCCTATGAATCTAGGAACTGTAAATGGAATAACCACATTTGCAACAGTGGTCGCTCTATAACCTGACCAGCTGACACGATTTTTAGTTACGGACCCTGGGCCTGAGTTATTGAATTCCCTGTAGAACAAGGTATCCAATGCAAAAGTTGTGTTCCAATACAGCCAACCTGCAGGAGCAATTATATCGGCCAACTGAGAATGCATTACCACCGTTCGGGAATACAGTTTCCACGGCCGGCCGAGGTACGTTGGAATCGTAGTTTTTACCGGAATCAGATCGGTGGTTGGGACGATGTTGCATTTGTGGATAGAGATGCCAGTGTTCATGTTAGGATCCGTTCTGCCCTGAGCTGTCACAGTATTCTGCTGGAACACCAAGGGTTTCCTCGCACGTATTGTGCAGTTCTGAAGTACTACGGCGGCATTGCCGAAGATGAAATCTACTGTACCCCAAATCTCGCAGTCCTTGTAAAATTGGCGAAGGGAATGGACGTAGAGGGTGTCTTGGTAGCCGACTATCTTACAGCGATAGAAGATGGATTTATCCGATCCACTTCTAAGAGCTACCGCCTGGTGCTTCTCTGGACCTGCAGTGTTTATAAATTGTATATCTCGAGCAATGAAACCTTTTCCGACCGCAGCTGCATTTTACAATTTGAGCATGATTTTATTAAATTCCCTTCCTATGAAAAATCAGACAGCTAATTTATATTAACTTCTACTTAAAGTTTCCAATTTGTCTACTTTGATGTTTTAATATTCGTTTAAAAAATCTAGAGACAGAGATAAACTCAAAACTGAGAAAAACAAAACATAACCAACTCAGGCTTTCACTGAAAAAAGTAGGGGAAGAATAAATGTCAAAATTAAATCTTCGACAACTTACCCAAAGTTGCGCTGGCGAAGGTGGTTGAATTGTCTACAACACTTCTGTTCCCAAGAATAATAGTCTTGTCCATGCCATCTCCAATTATCGTTATCAATGGCTTCCCTGACGGTACTACCACATTCTCGCTGTAATTTCCTTGTTTGACCTTTATAACGTACCTGGTTTTGCTCTTGTTCGGGGCTGCGTCTATTGCCGCTTGAATTTTCCTGTATTTGCCGCTACCATCGCTGGCCACAATCACATTCGGCGTTACAGTATTTTTTTGAAGAAGCCTTCGATCTCCGGCAGACAGCCATTGGGGAAAATCGTCATCGACCGATTGCAACTCATCCTCAGGATCAGACAATAGGCGTCGTGTAGGAAAACCAGGGATATTGAGTGAACTGAGCACCGTGGAAATGCCCTTAACGATTGCTAGAGAATTACTTGCAATCTCTGTCAAATTGTTCAACGCGCTCTGTATCTGAGCCTTCACTTGATCGTTTGGCGCCATGGTCTCTACTCCGTCCAAGCAGGTTTCCAGATTTGTTTGGGAGGCGCTGAGCCAAGTCTGCACGTCGCCTGTCTCGTCCTGCAGAGACGCCAGATCGAAACTTTGTACAATTGCGCTAGAGCTATTTAGCTGCTCTATAGTTGCATTCATCAGCTCCGCGCAGTCCAGAAGAGCAATATTATGAGTGCTTTCAGACGTTTTCTGAATCCAGTCCGAGGCCTTCTTTGCTTCGTCCAATGCCACAATCACTGCCAGGTTAGCGAGTTCCTTGGGGCCGGCATTGGATGATGAAGCATACGATGAGAGACTGGAAATGCAAGTGGTCGGATACAGTGTGAGGTTACAGAGGACTTTTAACGCCTTGTTGGTTGTTTGAAATCCGGTCCCCGACCCAGATCCTCCCTTATTTCTGTTGGAAATAACGACCCCGGCCACCACAGAGGCTATGATCGCCACAAGCACCACGGAAGCTACTGAGATTACTATAATTCTTCTCATCGTCCTTTTCTGCACTGCCAACTTCTCTTGATCGATATCATCTACCTTCCCGTAGGATTTGAATGAATGCATCTTGTCTTTATTGCGGACAGACCCTTCGTAAATATTTTTCTCCACTAGATTTGATCCAGAGACAGGCACGAATTTGAAAACGAACGAGAACTCTGAGATGGGATGAGAAAAACAATCCCAACTTCAATGATGCTGCTGACGGACGACTCAGCGTGCTGGCTGTTTACAATGCCCAGCTTCTGCTTCGTCGTTCGATCTGTCTGGATTTTATAGTCTTATTAACAACAAAGATAGCGGTGCTAGAATTTCTATAATATTGATTGACTTATCAGAATTCCACACGTGAAACGGAAACACAGTTTGTGAAAACCGCGTATTGTACAAGAAAGGACAAATCTTGGTTTCACAGAATTACGTTATATTATGTGGGCCAGGACAATCGGTGCATTATCATTTGCTAACTCATGTAAGCTAATTAATAAATAAGATCTCTTATTTTTCAGAGACGGTGCAAGCAAGCAATCAATGAGCAAATTTTATAATCGTACATTCATATTTCACAAATGATGTAATCAGAAGCTTATACGGTGTATTTAAAAAACAAATATTGAAATAGTATATAGTTTTATATAAGATTAATAATATTACTTTAAAAATATACTATCTCAACACTGTAATGTAATTCAGTGGGATATCTCAACTGTATTTAAATTGAAATTATTTTATTTTAAAATATAGTTTGTAACTATTTTTTTATTTTTAATTGATTAAAATTTTATTTTTTAATATTAAAAATAGAAAATGTCAATTAATTAATTAACTAGAAATAGAGTGTATTGTTAAAACACTTTTTATAATATTATAATAGTAATAATCAAAATAGACCCTTTATCACATTATTGTAATAATAATCAAAATTCACCTATAAATAAAAATAAATTAATAATTTAAAATATAAAAATAATTTTTAAAGTAATTAAATTTTATGATACTGTATGCGATTCTAAATTAGAGTATTTAAAATGTATAATATTAAATAATATACAGTTTTTCCTCTTAACCATTATTAATATAATTCAAATTCAAATTCAATGTATCCATTAATTATGGTAATGATTAAGAAATCAAATTATTAATTTTTTTTAAAGGAAGTTAAGTTCATCTCCGCAAGTGGTAATTCATTTTTTACATTATTCAATTTTTGTAATTTAATTGGAAAAGAGTAAGCTAATTCAAGTCTAAATACATTAACTTTTTCAAGTAAAAAAATGTTTCTGAATTGGTTACATTTTTAAGGATAGTTTGAGTTTCGCATGGATCAAAATTTCATGCATTTCACAACCTTATCTCAGGGATTTTGCCCCATTTTAAACTAACTTCAAAAAAATCTTATAAGGTTTTCAGAGTCAGATTCAAGAAAGTGCATTCTTCAAAATTGACAATTTATGTGTTATTTCAGTGATTGATGGGTGTGTTTGCTTCAAATGGATGATGTTAATATTCTATAGCTTTATTGACAATCTATTTATTATGAATTGAATTCAATATGCAAAAAATCTTCTGAGTAGCCTCACACTTCGCACTTACTGTGAAGAAAGAAATGTTAAATTTCACGTCACTCGTAATTTAGATATTTGTGGCTTTCTACGTGCTGGGAACTACAAATTAGAATATTAGTTCTTAACAAGTCATAGCACAACGAGACAGTAGAGGGAAGCTCGTTTGGATTAAAATCAGTTGATGAGATTCTGGTTGGAACCTGAGCATAGTCTTCAGGCATTCGAGAGAAACATGGGTTCCACTTCCAGGAGATCGTGATGATATGAACCTGACAGTTGGGTTCTGATTGTTTATAATTAATTAAACGTGAGAAGATCGCTCTGGCACATGATAGATGCTTCATGGAACGCTAATTTTGACCGGGTTTTGTGCAACCTCAATATACGTAAAATACAGCTGCAAACAGGACGCAGCTGCATATATTTTATTCCTGCCCAGGAAGGATCAGACGCGTTAGATCCATTGTTACGCAGACTCCACTATTTCCGGGTCAACGCTTGTCATAATCGAAATGAAAAAAAAGGATATGTTGAAATTGCACAGAGTTCACACAGATCAATGCTAAGTTGATCACTGCCAAAACGTAATCCATTGGTGATTGTGTGATTGAGAGGATTTTTCATAACTTTCAGTGCTAAAATGATTATATATTTGAGCTGGGACTAATATTATTTATCCGAATTGCAATCAACTGAGTTTAACTTAAATTCGCTAGAGGAACACGCAGGTTATAAAGACAGAAATCGAGCGATTCTCCCCCATTCAAAAGAGGCTCGAGCCCTTGAGTCCCACATCAACCACTTTGCAGTCACATGGCCGAGGGAAGCCCAAAGGGCTTCCTAATCCTAGAAGAGGAGTGCCTCGAGGCCAACAAGTAAAGGAACCATCATCGAAGAATCTTGGGAAATATTTTGAAAGTGCAAAGAAGGGCGAAAGTAAGAAAACTCTCGCTTAAGGATGAAGAACTTGCTATTCCCATAATCACATCACCTCACCTCAAAACAACTTTGGGAATCAAGTAAACAAGAAGAAATCGAGAGAGCATAATAACCTTTCCTCTCTCTAATATATTTAAACCTAAATAAAACGCTCTGATACAATTAAAATTAACAAAGGGAGCTTTGCTCATGCACCTAACCACAAATTCTAAAATCCACTAATGCCAACTATCAATCACTCAAATCATTTACACAATGGAAATAAACACAAGAGATGTAAGAGTTTAACACTTGCATTTTTATAGAGGAACCATCTAGGGGATTATGAGGACATTCCTCCCGACCATAGGGTTTGTTGTTCCATTTCTCTCAACAACAGGACACCCCTTTGTTGGGGCTATGAATGAAGAAGGAGGTATGGCTCTCATGGTTGGTCAATGTCCTCATACAGCCCAATACCCATATTTATAATTCCAACAACAATTTCAATCCACCAATTTTTTTTCCCCTCAACCTGCACAACCCAAGGAATGGGATCCCCTTCTCTACCACATAGTCCCTCAAGCTATTGTACTTCTCTCCAGGGCTCTAGCACATGGTTGACTAGGAAATCTCATAGATGGGGACTCTAGAAATTCTTAGTTGCAATTAGGAGTGTTCACAGTAGCCCACGTATAGACTCTTGAATGATTTATCAACAAAATATTATTCCAAGGAATGCTAGTCTGGTTCTTAGCATAAAACACATCCTCTCTCATGGTTGCGTTGATACACAACATGGCTAGTTCTCTATTTCAACACCCAAATCTCTCTTGTTGCCCCAAGAACCGGCTATAAAAACTACCCTCTTCTTACTCGAATTTCCCTTTTCTCCATGCATTCTTTGACTTTCACACATTTCCCCAAAAAGATTGTACCCAATGCATGTTGCCATCGATAGGTGAGATGACTTTCCCACCAACCTCTTACATGACTCAACTTAGCTTATACTTCAATATCTAGGTGAGATGACTTGTCCACCAACCTCTTACATGGAATCAGTGACTGGTATGAAATAATTCAAAGCGGTAAATATTTAATAAAAATAGTGATTTATGAAAGTGGCTTGGGTTACTAGGTATATGGAATTCCCCTTGGACCCCCTTTTAGCCCCCTCTTGTGTGCATTGTGGAATCATAGACCCCCAACATTACCATCCCTCTTGTATCACAACCAATGATTCATTTTTATTAATAATTATAATGTACAATATACATAGCTTATCCCTCAGACATATTGATTAGTACAAGATTTATGACATAAAACATACTTTTTCACTAGCCTAAATCACGTATAATTTACATTACAATTCAAGAGATTTAAAAACTGGAGATGTTACAATTTCAATATATGGTGTGTTGGGCGTTTTCTTCCACACTTGCGCACGCCCTTCTTAACGCTAGGGAGTTTAGACTCAGTGTTCGTCCAGTTTCGACCAAGAAAAAACCTAGAACACCGACATATCAATCCTCGGCCAAGGCCGAGGAAGGTCTCACTCGAGATGTAAAGAGGATCAAAGAAACCATAGGGTCTTGTGATAGGAACAGAGGCTCAAACATGCATAGATCCATTTGGTTGGTATTTATACATCTCATATCTGAAAATTTACTAGGAATAAGAAGTAAAACAATACAAACACATATCCAAATCACAGGTGACAGACATACCATAACTCATAACTACAGTAGCTTTATTATATCTTTCAATCCAGAACACACATTATACATTACACAAATTGCATTAGATAGCAACATAGCTTCATATCTTCTCTTATATAAATTCCCAGAAGTACAACAACCTACGTTGTGTGCAATCCCTCAAAATATCATACATATAAAAAACACACATTTATATTCAAAGACATTACAATATTACACAGGCTCAAAGTGACTTTGATACCAAAGACTCAATGAATCTCTTCTAAAGATATGACTAGCCCCATTTTTGATATCATTGCTTCCTTTTATAGCTTCTTCTGCTCGGGAGCTCTATCTATTTCTGTGTTGCTCCACTCATTCTACTGACAAAAGGGCCTCACACGCTTCTGGTACCTACCTGCAGTCCATAAAGTCCTAAGGATACAGGGAAATCTTAACTTCCTTGCCAACTCATCTTTTATCAGCTCCACGATACCTTATGTTGTTGGCAACAATCATTCGAGAAGATTTCTTGATGATTCATTTCTTGATTTCGGCATGCATCTTCTTGATTTTCGGTGTTCATCAAACCTAGGACCGAAGTGCCTTTGGTAACCTCTTAGGCTTAGCGTGTGTTATAAAAAATAGGCCTGGTGCGCACTCCTTGTCCTTCTTCATGCATTATCTTAGTAGCACACAAAACTTTGGAATGAGCGCACACAACTTCATTTATGCACGCACACAAAATGAACCCAAAAATTTGGGTGCCAATATCCCCTCACCAGTATTACTTGCCTCGTCCTCAAGCCAAAAGATTTATGGAATGACCTCCTCACTAGACAACATAGTGGTTTTGACTTCCTCCACAAAGTCCTTATATTGGTGCTCAAGCTCATTCAAATGGCCTTAGAGATCCTTTGTAAGATGAATAGCTACCTCGACTTCCATGGTTGTGACCTAAGAATTTGTCAGGTCTGTATTGTTGAGTTTCTTGATGAGAGGTTCCAACAAAAACTTACATGTCAGAGAGCTATGTATAACGAGACCAATGCCTTATTGACTATAGAAGTGATCAACTATGACATACTTTTTTGCGCATCCCGAGCTTTAGTGATATGCTTCATCCTTGCTGCAATGGTGAGCGTCACGATGACATTGTTGCGTATGTGTTTTATTCTTTACATGAGTAGTAGTGTCAACCCATCTAGTCAAATACTTCCTCACAGTAATTATGTACCTCACTCTTGATCTTCTTTTTGATGGGTTGATTGGCCCCACAAAGTATATTTCCCATTTATCAAACCCTAACAACGTAACATGTGGCTATTAGGTGGTTTTTAGACACATGGTTTCTTTGTCGATGGTTTTCTATTTTCGGTTAAGGAATTAAGGTTGTTGACTAATCCAGGTCATTGGGTTAGGGTTTTGGATGTCGTTGGCTCCTATATGTATATTGTATTGTAAACAATGTAATACCATGAATGAATATAGAATATGTTGGTTTTCCCGGTTTGGGTTTCAAGGGGAAAAATCTCTGTGTACTGTTTGTATTTTCCATTGTATCTTTTATGTTATTTTACTTAAAATATGTTTGCAGTAAATATTGTACAAGGCTAAAATCTACATTTGGTATCAGAGCTTTGTTGGCTTTAGTGGGATGCCTTTCTAGTTAAGGGTTTGGCTCGAGACTGTGATAAGCCTTGTTACAGTGGGAGATATATGGTATTGATTTTTTAGGTGAAAATAAATGGCAAGCAATTTGAAGATGGAGATCGAGAAGTTTAATGGGAAAATTTTTGAGCTGTGGAAGCTCAAGATGGAAGATCGGTTGGTGCACAGAGATCAATGGATCATGATTGATCCAGGTAATTCACCTACATGAACTTCAACATATGTCTGGAAAAAGTTGGATCAGAAGGAAAAGAGCACAATCTGATAGTGTCTCTTAGATTCAGTGTTACTGAATGTGTCCGAGGAAGCTACAACCAAGGATTTATGGGATAAGTTGGGAAAGTTGTATCAGTCTAAGTCCCTAGTAAATAAACTATTCTTGAGAAAGAAATTGTATAGCCTGAGGATCAAAGATGGAGACTCGGTGGCAGAGCATTTGAACGCCTTCAATATTGTGGTAAGTCAGTTAGTATATGTTGAGATTAAAATTTTAGATGAAGATAAATGTATCAGTTTACTGTGTTCTTTACAAGACTCATGGGATAGTCTAGATGTGGCCATAGGTAGTCATACAACTTCCTTGAAGTTTGATGAAGTGGTATCATCTTTGTTGTCAGAGGAGATGAGATAGAAGAATATGGAAGGACAGAGTACATACACATTATTTGCTAGAGGAAATTCCCAGGAAAGAAATAGATCTAAGCTCTCAAGTGGGAGATCTAAGTCTAAGGGTAGATCTAAATATCCTGGAAATTTTGTAAAGATATGTTGGAGATGTGGAAAAGAAGGGCACTACAAGAAGCAGTGTAGATCCAAAGTTGAGAAAAAGAAGGGATCTGAAGAATGTCCTTCTACAGAAGAAAAGACCTCCAAGGAAGAAGGAGGGGATGTGTACTTGGCTTCTTCAAGCACACATGTAGATCATGAGGCATAGTTGGTTGACTCTGGTGCATCCGTTCATATGACTCCCCACAGGGAGTGGTTCTATGAATATGAAAGGTATGATGGAGGTAATGTTTTCTTAGGTGATGATTCGACAACCAGAATCATAGGATGAGGAAAAGTCAAGTTGAGTCTCATATATGGAAGGATTAGAACACTTCTTGGTGTTCTACACATCCCAGGTTTGGTGTTGTTGAAGGGAGTTTGGTTTGAAACTCTGTATAAGCTACAAGGAAGCACTATTAGTGATGGGTGTAATAGTTCCATTGTTCTTGATATTGGAGTTGAAGAAGAAAGAACTCCTACAGTGTCTAGAGAAAAGGTTATGTTGTGGCATCAAATACTGGAGCATGTCGGAGAAAAGGGTCTTCGACTATTACATGGTAAGGGTATGGTTGAAGGTATGTCTAACTGCTCTCTGGATTTTGATTTCTGTGAACATTGTCTATATGGGAAGAAAAATCGGGTAAGATTCCCCTCTAGTGCAGTGAGGGAAGAAGGAATTTTACAGCTAGTTCACAGTGATGTTTTTGGATATGTGTCAGTCCCATCATTGGGAAAATATTTTTACTATGTGTCATTTATAGATGACTTCTCAAGGAATACTTGGATATATTTCCTTAGGAATAAATCTGAAGTCTTTGATAGGTTTAAAGAGTTTAAGGCTCTTGTTGAGAATCGAATAGAGAAAAGAATTAAGGTGCTTAGGAGAGATAATGGTAGAGATTTCTGTAGGAATGAATTTGAAGATTTATATAAAAAGTGTTGTATAGAAAGGCAGAAGACTACTCCATATATACCTCAACAGAATGGAGTTGCAGAAAGGATGAACAGGACACTGATGGAAAAAGCAAGGTGCATGCTCAGTGGTGCCGGGTTAGGGCAAGAATTTTGGGCAGAGCCAGTGGGTACTGCATGTTACCTGGTCAACAAATCACCCTCATCAGCGTTGTATGACAAGACTCCAAAAGAGGTATGGACTTGTAAGAAACCTTATCTCACACATCTCAAGGTATTTGGCTGTGATGCATATGTTCATGTTCCAAAGGAAAACATGAGTAAGTTAGATAAGAAGGATGAAAAGTGTATGTTTATTGGATAAAAAGATGTTCTCAAAGGTTATAAGCTTTGGAACCTAGAAACTAAGAGGATAGTGTATAGAGGAGATGTGGTATTTAGAGAAATGAAGGATGATACTAAACAAAAAGTCCTACCAAGTAAGGAAGAACCAGAGAAAACATAGTTTGATTTAAAGGATGATGAGTCAGACTCTACAGAAGAACATGAATCAGAAGAAGAAGATCCTCATACTCTAATATTGAGGATATCACTTCGAGAAAGAAGGCTACCGGAAAGTTATACTCCATCTAATTCTGTTCAAATTTTACTTTTTCTATTACTGATGATGATCCTAGAACTATCAGGGAGGCAGTGGATTTAGAGGATGAAAATCTCTGGAAAAGGGCCATGGATGAAGAAATGACATCTTTGGATAAGAATGAGGCTTGGGATCTAGTGGAGTTGTCGACTGGAAGAAATCCCATTGGCAACAAATGGTTATTTAAAAATAAGTTGAATGTAGAAGGAAAAGTGGAGAAATATAAAGCTCGGTTAGTAGCAAAGGGTTATTCCAAGGTTGAGGGAATTGATTTTGGTGATATTTTTTCTCATGTTGCCAAGTTAATCTCTATAAGATTTTTTTTATTTGTTGTTGCTGCATTTGATTTTGAAGTAGAACATATGGATGTGAAGACAACATTCCTACATGGGGATCTGGAAGAAGAAATCTATATGAAGAAACCAGAAGGTTATGTTGTGAAGGGAAAGAAGGAGCTAATATGCAAGCTAAAAAGTCCTTGTATGGTTTAAAACAATCACTAAGGATGTGGTATCAAAAATTTGATACTTATATGTTGGGACTTGGCTTCACAAGAATTCAAGATGATCACAGTGTGTATTTTAAATTAATTGGTGATCATTTAATTTATTTGGTCTTGTATGTGGATGACATGTTGTTGATAGGAAACAAAAAGGAGATTATCCAAGATGTGAAAACTCAGTTGTCCTCTAAATTTGACATGAAGGATCTCGGTGCTTCAAATTTCATTTTGGGCATGGAAATTAAAAGAGATCAGAAAAGAGGAAACTCTATTTAAATCAGAGAAAATATGTCGAGACAATATTGCAAAGGTTTAATATGCAAGAATGCAAACCGATCAAGGTTCCTATTCTTGTTGGTGTAAAGTTATATGAGGATCAGTGTCCCAAGACACGGGAAGAGGAGGAGGACATGTCTCATTTTCCATATGTGAGTGAAGTTGGAAGTTTTATGTATGCAATGGTCTGTACTAGACCAGACATTACACATGCAGTGGGAGTTTTGAGCAGGTATACGTCAAAACCAGGGAAGGAGCATTGGACATCAGTAAAAATGGTTTTCAAGTATTTGCATGGCACTGCTAGCTATGGATTATGCTACCAAGGAAGACCGGGATTGGAAAAAGTGGTGGGCATACATGGCTTTGTGGATGCATACTGGGTTGGAGATCTGGATCATAGGATATCTACAAGTGGGTATGTGTTTAACCTGTTTGGAGGAGCAATAAGTTGGATGAGAAAAAGACAGGTTGTAGTGGCACTTTCAACTGCAAAAGTTGAATACATGGTAGCCACTCATGCAAGTAAGGAAGAAGTATGGTTACAAAGGCTGTGTTCAAGTATCGGGTTGGTACAACAAGATGTAAGGATAGATTGTGACAGTCAGAGTGCAATTTTTTTGGTGAAGAACCCGACTTATCATTCAAAGGCAAATCATATTGATATTCAATATCACTTTGTGAGAGACATGATTGAAGAAAAGAAAGTATTGTTGATGAAGGTGGACACTTTGAAGAATGTTGCAGATTCATTAACAAAATCCATGAGAACTGATAAGTTCTCTTGGTGTAGAGGATCCATGGGCATTGCTGCCATGGATTGTTGACTATGTAACCCTGTAACCCCCTGTATGCAAAGAAAACAACAAGTGGGAGAATGTTGGGTATGTGTTATATTCTTTGCACAAGTAGTAGTGTCAACCCATATAGTCAAATACTTCATAAAAATAATTATGTACCTCACTCCTGATCTTCTTGTTGATAGGTTGATTCATCCCACAAAGTACATTTCCCATTTATCAAACACTAACAACGTAACATGTGGTTGTAAAGGTGTTACACATGATTTTGGTCACTCTGGTGATGTCTTTACAAGTGATGTATTCAGGCTCCCACAAGGACTTTTTCCCTGAGAGAAGTGATTGTTCTCTTCTTCCAAACAACACATTTTTAAGATGAGTTCGCAGGCTGCCTATATTACAGGATGAAAAAATCCTTCATTCTCACAAGCAACCCACACTCAGGGTGCGAACTATTCACAGTCTTCTCCATAGGTACCTGTTTCAAAGCTTGGAAAAGAGAAGAGGTTACGAAAGTTCTAGAAGGGAATCTTCTCGAAAATGAGTTGGCTTTCGCATGGTTGGCATCCTACTGACTTCTCAGATTTAGTGGGATCATCCTCATCCATTTAAGCATCTCTCCTTCTCCTATATATTGAAAGGTTTCTCATGGAAAAGGTTAAGCAAGATTGAATGAAGAATTGGTGAAAGAATTGTGTGGAGAAATTTGCTTGGATAGAAGCTTGAAGACTCTATTTGGTTTATCAAGTTGTACTGGATCTTCTTCATGCAAATGTAGAGCAAGTGTGTGTGTTGGAACCAAGGGTCACCAAAAGGAAACTTGCGAGATCAAGGCAATTTGGTTGTATCTTCTAGTTTCATTTAATATAATATAGCGACATGTCCCTTTCCCATAAAATCACTCTTATTTTATTGCATAACTCCTTGATCATATGCATAGGTTGACATTGAATGTACTTTTCCATCTTCACTTTGGTTGGTTTGTGTTGTCTTGGACCTGATTTCACAAGAGCACCGAAGCGAAGAAAGAACAACAGAGACCTAAGGAAGCGATATAAAGGTATGTCGCTCATTCCTCCTTAGTAGTATATTCAATGACTACAACTTAGAGAAAGAGTCATGTCCTATCCTGTTTTTTTCTAGATCCAGGTGGATCTAGGAAGATCTGTTAGTGTCCGCACCTACCGATTTATCTGATAACAAAATTGGCGACTCTACTAGGGATACAACCCATTTTGGTGGTTTTTACCTAACCATTTTCTCTCGGCCTACCCTTTTTCATTCCCAATCAATATCTGAGTCTTGAGGAGATCCTCACAGACTCCCTGGATCCAGAAGTTCCCTCAAAAGTTCTGCCATTTTTCCAAAATTTGCTTGATTACAGGCCTTCTCGCACTACACTTCTCTGTAGTCTGCGAGAATCACTAAAGTTCGCACCCTAGTTTTCAGTTCAGTGCAAATTTCTCACAACCTGCCTATGTCTAGCCTGCAAGAATCCTTAATTCTCGCTCTGTACCCCACTGTCAGACTACAAACTCACTTGTAAAAATTTGGATTAAGTCTTTTGTGTCTTCAGATGCCCAGATTGGTTGGTGTGTCTGGAAAGAACTTCTCTGGCCAATGATTGAATGTTTCTTGACTTCAAATCTTGCAAATGATTAGTTTTCGGAAATCGAAATCTCTTCTTGATCATTTTTCTCAATTTTTACCTCTTGACCTTTTCTCAACTTTGATTGGATTAAAAGTTGAGATTAATTGTCCTTTTCAATTTCTTATTACTTGGAAAATTGTTACCCATGTGCTTTTGAAGAGACTGGTCTTGTCATTTTGTTATTTTTATCTTCATTGAAAGATCGATTTGGGTGTTTGTTGTGTATTTATTCATTGAAAGCTCCGTCAGCTAACCACATCTTGACTATCCCTCTACAAATGGTCCATTACACAATGGTCCCAAATACTACAAGTCCTCACACCGGGATTACAGTGGCTAGCCAAGCCCCCATTGGCACACCGCTTTAGCCCAGATTCACCCCAACACTTCTGCCCGGATATCATGCATTGAATGCTTCTATTTTCGCTCCTACACAAATCGAATCTGGGACTCCTGGCGTTTCTACTCCTTCTGGGCACCATCTCATTCCCGGTTTCATTCCAACACTTCCTCGACCCCCTTTCAGAGGACCTCTTTCATCCTCTATTGGAGGCACCGACCCTAGTGACACCATCCTGTCTTTCACACCTAATTACCAGATTCCTGTAGGTGGACAATTTCACCAAGGAGGCCAAACCCAATCCCCTTTTGCAGGACAAATCCCAATTGGGGCGCAAACCCCGATTGGAGGGAGACCCCCATTGACCTTGCCCTATGGACAAAACATACCTCCATCCTTGGCCCAGTATTGGAATTCTCTTATTCAAAATAATCCTCACTCGACTGGGGGTCAACAGCCTCAAGCTAGCTCCTTCATACCCCCTAGTATAGGCCAACCATATCCAGGCACATCCAATCCTATTTGGGGTTCAAACACTCAACCCCATGCCCTTGTTCAAGGGCACAACTCTATGAATTACTTGCCTCCACACCAACAACCGAATCTGCCTGGATCTTGGCATTATATGCAAACCGCTTATGGTCCCACTAGTCTACCGATAGGACTCCCTCCCCAAAGTTACCAGTACCCACATGTGAATAGACAGTTACCCTTCTTAGCCACCCTGGACCTCCCTAATCTATTGAGAATTTTAAATGATCTGATCAGTCACTCTCCTTAATGGCCCGCCATACCGGCCAAACTACCATCCGAAATCCCTAAATTCGATGGTAAACCGAGAGAGGACACGAACAATCATGTAATGACTTTTCACCTTTGGTGCTCATCCAACTCCTTGATGGATGACTCTATTCGTTTACGCCTCTTTCAGCGAACCCTCACAGGTTCCGTCATGAAGTGATATATAGAATTACCACGAGGCTTCTTCACCGACTTCAACACTGTCTCTATGGCTTTCCTCACGCACTACCAGTTACCGATCCTCTACGAAACGTGAACCAAAATTTTGAGTTCTTTCAAACAAACCAAAGCCACTCATATATCTGATCACATTCATGAGTGGCGACGGAGACAACGTCTCATCAAACTCGAACTTCCTGATCAGTTGCTGGAAGAGTGGTTCACGAAATCATTCGTGAACGACATCGCTCATGACATCGCCATGGGTGGAGTGGTCACAGAAGAACAAGCAATCAGTCATGCTCAATACCTCGACCTTGTTTACTCACAAACGAGTACTCTTTACGACTTACTCCCTGACGCACCTCGTCCTTCTACTTCTGCTACTTCAACTACTCTTGTTGCTTCTCATGCAGCTGACGGTGTGATTGGCACTTTCCATGCCCAACCTCATTCCATCCAAACCTCTAGAAACAACCACAAATCCACTTCTTCTAATGTTCCAAATGCTCCATCTCCTACCCCTCCCACTGGTAAGACTTCTGAGGTGAACTCTGTTCAATCTACCCCCGTCGACAAAAATAAATACAAAAAAGGAAAGGGTAAGAATAAGGAGGATACAAATAATCCGCAATCTGAGAAGACTAAAACACCACTTGTTGACGATAGGTATAATGGAAAACCCCAATACCCTTGTCTTATCTGTGGTAATGATCACTACCCTAAGGATTGTCCATGACAAGCCAAGGTTACTAAGTTCCTTCAAGGGACCCCGAAACTCCCCACTCCGGTTGTGTTGTCGCAACCCTTCCCTTCTCAACAACATGGCCAATTGGTCATTCATGACCAACCTTTCCCCTCCAGGAAGAATGACATGTGATTCAAAGAAGAATGACATCACACTTACCACTCGAGCCAAAGATTATTCTTCCTCTAAAGAGAAGGTTGATGCAATACCTCCTTCATTGGTCCAACCATCTCCCATGACTCCACCTATCAACGGTCCTCTTCATCTCGAATGACCAAACCTAGATACAGTCCTTCGCCCTCCTCCAAAGGGTGTTGTTCGAAAATCGGCTTTCAATCCTCATGCACTTGCTGCCCAGAACTACAGTATTGTCGAATATCTAACCCAAGCACCATCCGCTATGTCAGCCCTCAAAGTCCTTCAGAGTTGTCCTATACAACGGAAGGCACTGTTGAAATTTATTGGTGGAATCGACCCTACAGATACAAATTTAATAATTTTTGACTTGGAAGACCACATTCCAAGGTTACCCCCTCAATTTTCATTCCAAATACAAGTTATTGTCTCCGAAAAAAACATTTGTAGAACAGTTATTGATGAGGGTGCCTCGACGTGTGTCATGTCTATTACCTGCTGGAAAGCCATCGACTCTCCTCCTTTGACTGAATCCCATAACATGCTCAAAGCCTTCAATGGCTCTGGTTTTAAGCCTTACGATGTCCTCCCTTCGTTGCCTATTACGTTAGAAGGCAAAACGGTCAACGTTGAAGTGGAGGTCTTTAATGCTCCTCTCGATTACAACCTTCTACTTGGTCGTAGTTGGATCGATTCCAAGCATGAAGTTGTGTCCACTCTTTTCCATGTCGTGCATTTCCCACATCAAGGATAACTAGTTACCGTAGACCAATTGGCCTTATTTCACTCTTATGCACATACTGACAACATACCTTTCATTGCAAAACCCCCCCTAGATATGAGAATGTCGGTGTTGGTCTTCTTAAAGATTCCTCTTTGATGGGTACTTTCCCCATTCCACCACCCGATGTCCCACATCTATTTTTCACCTCGATCAACATGATCTCCACCTCTATTCACAGAACCCCTATGTCTTATGACCTGTGGATGGTACCCAACCCCGACGATCATCTTTGTTATGGCGACAAAATGCCTTTGATTCCGGTCGAATCCACTTATCAAGCCATTCAATCGGCAACCCCTTCTACCCCCTCTCTTGGTGATTTATCTCCAGATCCATTCCATGTCATTTTTCCTACAAACGAGATGATTATGTCTATTATGTCCATGGAAGATACCCCTTGGGATGATGGACATAATCGTTCCATCCTTTTTATGGAACAACGCACCATCGAGGGTTACCAACGAATCTCGACCCCATTGAACATTGTCATCATTTCTACCATTCCCGAGTCTACACATGATGTGTTCTACAAAGGGAACTTAAGTAATATCTCACCCACCATTCCCCTCGACATATCCATAAAACCTGGAGTTGTCGAAAATGTGCATATCGGAGATTCATGTTCCCATGACGAAGTTGTCACCTACAAGTCTCTTTTCCAAGAATTTCATGACGTCTTTGCATGGAGCTATGAAGAAATGTCGGGGATTGACCCCGACATTGTGCTACATGAGATTAAGACATACCCGGGCGCTAAACCCGTTCGACAATGACTTCATCTGTTCCACCCACATAAAGTAGCCGCTATCAAGCTTGAAGTTGAGAAACTTCTCAAAGATGGCTTTATTTACCCTGTGGCTCTAACTGACTAGGTTTTCAATATTGTTTTGATTGACAAGGAACAAGGCACAATCTGCGTGTGCATTGATTATAGGGAAATTAACAAAGCTTGTCCTAAAGACAACTTTCCTACCCCCTTCGTTGACCAGATTGTCGATGATTGTGCCAAAAGTGAAATATTCTCTCTGATGGATGGTTTCTTCGGATATAATCAAATCAATATCATACCTACGGACCGGCACAAGACCACTTTTATTTGTCCTTGGGGAACTTTCGCCTACCAGAAACTTCCATTCGATTTAAAGAATGCCGGCGCAACTTTTCAACGTGCTATGTCTTATGCCTTTCATGACATAAAGCACATCGTGCAGCCATATCTCAATGACTTACTCGCTCATTCCATGCACCGTGTAGATCATCCAATACACCTCCGTGCCATTTTCCTTCGATGTCGGTTTTACCATATACACTTGAATCCCCACAAATGTATTTTTTGCATAGAATCTGACTGACTTTTGGGATTTATTGTTTTACATCAAGGGATCTGGGTGGATCCTTTGAAGGTCGAGGCGATTCTCATTCTTCCTCCTCCTTCCTCACTTCGCCAGTTACAAAGTTTGCAAGGGAAGGAAAACTTTCTCCATCATTTCATCCCGAACTATGCTAAGCTAACTCTTGGATTTACGCGACTGCTCAAGAAAGGTTTTGAGTTCATATGAGATACCACTGCCAATAAATATTTCGAAGCTTTGAAACTCTCTTTGACACGTACCTCACTACTCTTCCCACCTGATTACAGTTGGGATTATTTCCTTTACCTCGCAGCCTCAGACTATACCATCGCTATGGTTCTCATCCAGGAGGATGATTCTCATGACGATTATGTTATATATTACTTGAGTCGGAGTCTCACGACTACCGAAACCAAGTATTTACATGTTGAAAAACTGGCCTTGGCAGCCATCCAGGCTGTTCAACGTTTCTGCCACTATATCCTTTCTCGCAAGACTATGGTAATTTCTAACTGCAACCTTATGCAACACATTCTTACACGCCAATTGCTAGGGGGAAAATACTCCAAATGGATCGTAATACTCTAGGAGTTTGACTTACAATTCGAACGTGCTAAGTCCAAGAAATCCTTGGTGTTTGCTAAGTTGATATTCGATCTTCCCTGCTCTGAGACGAAAAATGTAGCAGATGATTCATTACCCAATGAATCCCTTTTCTTGATTAGTTTTGATGACCTTTGGTACAGAGATATCATCATATATCTCCAAACCCAGGTTTTCCGGCCCAATGTGTCTAGCACTGACCGCTATCGAATACGCTACCAAGCCCGTCAGTATATTATCCTCGGTGATACTCTTTATTGTCATGGGATTGACTCCATTTTTCGATGCTGCCTCACATTTGACGAAGCTGAGAAAGCCCTAAATGACTGCCATTCTAGAGCCTGTGGTGGTCACATGTTTGGGTATGCTACTGCCCATAAGATCTTACAAGCGAGGTATTTTTGGCCTTCTTTATTCAATGATTGTATAATTGTCATCCAAAAATGTCACGCTTGCCAAACCTACAACAATAAAATACGATCACACCCTGCTCCTCTACACCCTATGGTCTCCATTGGTCCTTTTGAGAAACGTGATATTGATTTCATGACATGTCACCCTCACTCGGCCGAGGGGCATGGATACATTATTTTAGTCATAGACTATTTTACGAAATGGGCCGAGGCGATGCCAACATTCGACAATACCGAAAGGACTACAACATTATTTATATTCAATCACATCATTGCTCGGTTTGGTGTTCCTCAAGCTATCATTACTGACCACAGTAGCCACTTTAGAAAGTTCATGATGTCCGAACTCACTGAAAAGTTGGGTCTTTTCCATGAAAACTCAACACCCTATTACCCACAAGCCAATGGCCAAGTTGAAGCAATAAACAAAATCATCATTACCATGCTTCGACGAATGATAGGGATTCACAAAATGAGTTGGCACACAATGTTGTTTTCAGCATTGTGGGCTTACCGGACATACATTAAGTCTGCTATCGGGTTTACACCGTTCTAGTTAGTCTATGGTCTAGAAGCCATCTTGCCGATTGAATGTGAGAAACCCTCCCTAAAAATAGTCGTCGAACTTCTCCCAAACACTTCTGTCGAAGAAGAACGTCTGTTGTATCTCATGCAATTAGATGAAACCCGTCGCAATGCCACCCTAGTTATAGAAGCCCAGAAGAAACGCGTGAAAGCCCAATATGAAAAACATGTCAAGCCATGCGTTTTCTCTGAAAGTGATCTGGTTCTCCTTTATGAACAAGATCTGGATATGCTAGGAGATGAAAAATTTGAAGCTATGTGGTGAGGTCCTTATATCGTAAGACGAGTTTTGAAGAAAGGAGCTTACGAGTTGGTGGAATATGATGGTATCCCTTTGAGTGAACCCAGAAATGGGTTGTACTTAAAGAAGTACTATGCTTAAGATCACCTGTGCATGAGTGCTTGTATTTTATTGTATCATACTTTTTGTTACTTTAGTATTCTTTTTCGTTATTTGGTCTCTACCCTGGACTGCTTATCTTGCGTTGTTCTTGGTTTCCAGATGTTGGAGTCTTCACCACCCCACATTGGCTTCATCGTGTTAGGGTCCTAACTCACACATAGGTAGAGCAATATATTCGGATGTAATAAAGGTCAATATTAATAAGGCCTTTCAATAAAATAGAATAAGGCGGATGTAAGAAGACCTAATAGAAGCTTCTGCTTCTAGAAGGATCTTCCTCTATATGCTTCTCTTGATAGACATATTTAGTATAAATAAGGGTCGAGGGTATGAAAACCATAGCTTGGAGATTATTGTAACAGAGTGTTGCTTGATTGGAGCTTGCCCCCTCGAAGAGGCCCCTGAACATTTCTTTTTGAATCAAAGTTCTATTTATGTTGTTGTTCTTATATCATTTCTATGTTATTGTGGAGATTATGATGGTTATATTACTGTTATTCTGCCATTTCTAGCATTTTATTTCTGTTCTACATACTTTTTATATCTGGTATATTACAAGTGGTATCAAAGCACTTTCCTTGGCATAAATTGTGGGAATTTTTTTTCCAGGGTAGAGACGTATTCTGACATCTTTAAGCCACAAATATCTGTCGTTACGCGCATAAACCCACGGTTGAGGGATTCATACACACAAGAAATACAAGTAGTTCTTAAGCGCACATCTATTGGCCACCCTTGTAACCCCTGTTGGTACCTCTTCGAGTGGTAGCGCATCAGACAACACTTATGTATGGAATCAACCTAGATTTTCTGAAGCCCTCTTTAGATAAACCGATCAGCCGCTTGACTGTTGTAGTGCCATTGAGAACAACACTTGGGAAGATACTCTCTAGTACCTGGGTAGTCGGGTAGGACGGCTAAGGGTACAGTCTATCCTCCTTAGTTAGTGCCCTGAGATATTGGGTCGAGTACTATTGTTGGACCCCACACGTATATCAGAAAGCTATAGCACAGGGCAAACCCTTGTCTGTAGAACCCTTGAATACCTAACCCTTGGGGGACAAAAATATAAATAGATTAAAATATAAAAGATCTGTTGTCGTGCAACTGTGTTCAGGTTGCCAAATTACTACACTTTTCTTACTGGTTAATCATTTGGGGATTTCATCGCTGCAATATTCTTCAAACCAGACTATAACTCCGCAGGTGTAAAAAAAAAAAGTCTGGAAATTTTTTCACCATTATTTGAGACCTATTCCATTGGATCCATCTCTTTTCCCTTATCACATTCATCCATATCATCTTTTGGCAACATTTTTGACCCCACCCGCCCCTTTTTAGTTCACCCATTCTCATGGCCCATACCTGTATTCAAGACCTAGAAGCTCACTTCAACAACTTGTAATCTGGTTTCCTCGAGACCCAAAAAGAAGTGAAACAACTCAGTGCCACTGTTTCCTCCATCGATACATCCATCAATACAACCATCAATACAACCATGCAATCCTCAATGGAGGAAGTCAAACAAAAACTGACCACCCAACTTGAATCTGTCTTTGCATCACTCTGCACCAAACTAAAGATCTCTATAGATGACCCTTTCTCTGACATACCTCCAAAGATTGAAGGTGAACATTCCTCCCATTCCCATACCTTTCAGCACCATCACTTTCAACGTGACCTACGCCTTCCACTGGTGGATGTGACCAAATTTGATGGTCAGACCCCACTAGTTGGGTAACCCAAATGGAACATTATTTCTCTTTATACGAAATTACAGATGACTTGGCCAAACTCCAGTATGGTGTTCTCCATCTAGATCAAGAACGTTGGCAATGGTTGAAATGGAGAAAAACTTCTCGTCAAGGGTATATTGCTTGGACCCAATTTGTGACCGAGCTTTATGAACTCTTTGACACTGACACCAACCATTTGGGCCATTTGACAAAGTTGAAACAATTAGGAATAGTAGAAGACTTCCTCGCTGCCTTTGAGCACTTGGATTTTCGAATAGAGGGCATGGCTAATGATTTCTTTTGAGAGTGTTTTATCAGTGGCCTCAAGGAGGATATTTGGGCCCATGTCCTCATGGCTCGACCTTCGAGTTGGGTGGAGGCTACTAAAAAAGATAAAGAAGCACAATAGGTTGTATCCTCTCAAAACCATAAACCCTCCTTTATCCCTCGCCCTAAACCCACACATCTCACTACTCCCTTTGCCCCATTAAAGATCTAAAAATTTACCAAGGATGAAATGGATGAATGTCAACTCAAAGGCCTTTGTTATAATTGTGATGACAAATATTTCCCGGGCCACAAGTGTAAGGAACACAATCTTTTTATGGACATCTTTGAAGATATTTCGGAAGAGGATGTTGAAACTCCACTTGTGTATGAGTCACCTAAAATCACTGACATAACCCCTCCCTCAGACCCTCATGAAGTGGAACCGATCATTTCCCTCAATGCTCTCACTGGCTTCTCCGCCCCCCAAACCCTCAAGTTAATCGGCTACATCAAGCATCGGAAGGTCATCATTCTGGTTGATAGTGGAAGCACCCATAATTTTATTCATTGCTGCATTTCCCAAGAAACTCATTGTTAGATCCATGCCATCAACAATTTCCAAATCATGATTGCCAATGGTGGTTCCATGAAATGTGGAGGGCGTTGTGAAAATGTGCATCTCCAAATCGGTGACTACCACCTAAAATCCCATATGTTTTCTATTGACATGGGTGGTTGTGACATTGTGTTAGGTACAGACTGGCTAAGGACTTTGGGTCCCATTCTCATGGATTTTAAGGAATTAACTATGAAATTTAACCAGGAAGGCCACCAATATAAATTCCAAGGCATCACTGCTGGTTCACCTGAGGTCATTAGTTCCCATCGCATGGAAAATCTTCTCAAAAAAGGTCATTCTGGTGTCATTTCCCAACTCCATGCCATATAAGCAACATAGACACCCCCGATGTTGCAAGACATCCAAGCCCTGCTTTCTAAACATCAAATGGTATTTTCCACTCCCCAAGGACTCCCTCCTTCCTTCGGTGTTCATGATCATTCCATTCCCCTTGTACCTGGAATCCTTCCTCCCAATATCTGTCTGTATCGCCACCCCTTTTCACAAAAAAATGAAATTGATAAAATGGTCCAGGAACTTTTTAATGCAGGCGTTATCTGCCCTAGTACGAGCCCTTACTCTTCTCTTGTAGTCATGGTCTTGAAGAAAGAAGTTTCTTGGTGAATGTGTCCTGACTTCTGTACCCTCAAAAAACTAACCATTAAAGACAAATTTCCCATTCCTGTCAATGATGAATTCCTGGATGAATTGAGTGGCGCCCTTTCTTTACTAAACTTGATCTTCGCTCGGGCTATCACCAGATACGTATGAAAGAGGTAGACACTCCCAAGACAGCCTTTCAAACTCATGAGGGCCACTATGAGTTTTTGGTCATGCCCTTTGGCTTGTGTAATTCCCCCTCCACCTTCCAAAGCCTCATGAATCATGTCTTCTGTCCCTTTCTCTATCATTTTGTCTTAGTTTTCTTTGAAGATATCCTCATCTATAGAAAATCTTGGACAAAACATCTTACTCATGTGGATCGAGTTCTCCATCTATTCTCTCAGCACCAACTTTTCCTGAAACAATCTAAATGTGCTTTTGGTGCCTAAGAAGTAGAATACTTGGGTCATCTGGTTGGTAAGGATGGCATCAGGGTGGATCTAAAAAATATTGAAGCTATGCAAGACTGGTCGCACCCAAATACTGTCAAAATATTGCGTGGATTTCTGGGCTTACCAGGGTATTATCACAAGTTTGTTAAGAATTATGGAAAGATTGCAACACCTCTCACTGCTCTCCTAAAAAATAACTCTTTCACTTGGACTCTAGCCGCTGCTCAAGCTTTCCAAACCTTGAAGATGGCCATGTGCACCACTCCGGTTCTGGCCCTTCCTGATTTCACAAAGACCTTTGTGTTGGAATGTGATGCGTCATGGAAAGGAATCGATGTTGTCCTTATGCAAGAGGGTCGACCTTTGGCCTTCACCAACAAGCAAGTATCTGAAAGGAATCTGGGCAAACCCATCTATGAAAAGGAAATGTTGGCTATTCTACATGCCGTAGATCTATGGCATCCTTATCTCTTGGGGCAATGTTTCCAAATTAAAATAGACCATCAAACCCTCAAGTACTTTCTGGAACAATGCATTTCCTCCTCGGAGCAACAAAAATGGGTGACTAAGATCTTTGGATATGATTATGAGATCATTTACAAGAAAGGAAAAGACAATGAGGTGGCAGATGCATTGTCCCGAAAATATGAAGAAGAAGGATCCCTTTTTTCTCTTTCCTTCATTGTACCAGATTGGTTCCAAGCTGTTCGCCAGGAATGACTACAAGATCCCAAAAGTTCGCATCTGATCCAACAATTGCAGACCAATGCTCCAACTCTCCTAGGGTACTCTTGGCTCTAGGATGAGCTTCGATACAAAGGCCAATTGTATTTAAGTAAAAAATCAAATCTTAAATCCATGGTACTTTCTTAGCTTCATGCTACACCCACAGCGGGGCACTTAGTGTTCACCAAAACCTATGACAGGGTCAAACGTTCTTTTTTCTGGGATGGTATGAAACAGGACATCCATAATTTTGTCACTGAGTGTGATGTGTGTCAATGCAACAAGGGAGAAACAGTCAAATCTCTGGGCACACTACAACAACTTCTGATTCCACCTGCTATTTGGAAGGATATTTCTATGGACTTTATTATCGACTTACCCAAATCGGGAAATAAATCAGTTATAATGGTAGTTGTGGATTTCCTTTCCAAGTATGCTCATTTTTGCGCTCTTCAACACCCATTTACTGCATCTAAGGTGGCTCAAATTTTCATGGACCAAGTCTTCAAGCTTCATGGCATGTCGCACTCTATTGTTTTTGATCGTGACCCAAATTTCACAAGCAATTTTTGGCAAGAACTTTTCAAGCTACAGGGCACCCAAATGCATCTCAGCACAACTTATCATCCCCATACTGATGGTCAAATGGAAGTTGTCAACAAGTGTTTGGAAACATATTTGAGGTGTTTTTCCTCTGAAAAGAAAAATTAGTGGGCTCAATGGTTACCCCTAGTTGAATGGTGGTACAACACTTCCTACCATACAGCTACATGCATGACTCCTTTTGAAGCGGTATATGGACAGTGTTAGCGCTCTGTAATTTTCCTAAGGCTGAAGAGACAGTCACAGAGGCAGCATCAAAACCGCTTCGATTTTTGGACCTAGCCCTCCAAGACTTACAGAGGCATCTCTCTATATGATATAGCTTTGTTTGAAGAGAGTTTTAGGCTAGCTATGAAGAACATAGGGATTGCTTTTAGGAATTGGGTATGGGCAGAGAAAAGAAACCATGGGCTATGGAGTCACTGCAATGAATGATCAAAAATCCATGTCAACAGGCTAATATTAGTAGGGAAAGGTAGACAAATCACTGTATCCTTTAATTTAAATGAAATGGGTGAGATGAAACAGGCCAAGAAATCCAATTAAACACAGAGCAACTAAGAATTCTGAGTTTAATCTTCAGTGGAAAACATAAAAAACTATACCAAGCCAGAGACAGAGGGTGCATTAAAACCAATTCTGTTCTTAATCTTCTTGGAATAATTCAAAGGAAGACATTAAATATGATAACAGGGAAACAAACCAACACAGAGGGATGCACATCACCAGTTGAAATAGTCACAAGAATTCTGCAGCATAGCACTGTCTCATTGAATTGATGAAAAAACACAGAAAGCTCAGTGAGCTATTTTACAAAAACTCCATCATGGTTCCCTCACTGATCAACCTTTTTACATTAAAAATAATCTCTATAAATAGTATATACCTCCCCATCAGTTTCGAGATTCGGTTTTAACCGCCTCGGCCAAAAATAGCCACCACTCCCACAAAATTTGGAACTGTCTGCCATGAAAGATGGACCGGTTTTCTGCGAAAAAGGGATCCGGAAAGACGTTTTTTTCTCTTCAACGACGAAAATTGAGAGAAAAATGAAGGAGGTTATTGGATATGGGAATATTATGGATAAAAACCTCCTTCGGTTTCTCTGAATTCGTCCCCATTTGGCCGTAACAGCTCCTGCAAAATCAGGACTGTAACAGAAAAGAAGAAATCTGGAAAAAAGGGCCTTGAAGATGTCTTCGATTCTCTCTGCTCGTAGATCCGTTGCAAAAAATGAGAGAGGTTTTTGTTCTTCAGTCCGTGATGATAAAAAAAATCTCTTTTATTTTTAAAATCCATCTTCATTTTCCCAGAAACTTCCTTGGACAAACACATGCTGAACAGACAAAAAATTGTGAAAAATGGAAAAAGTGGTTTTAATTTCGGGAAAGCGGTATTCCGGACCCCCCCCTGAGGTGGTAAGCGGTTTTTTTTTTTTTGGGGGGGGGTGTCCGATGGAATGGGGTGCTAACACGTGGATGGGGGGTGGTATTGAAAAGTACCTCATTCCGGACCCCCCCCCTCTCGTTAAAGTCCGGATGGTGAGGTGGGGTCCGAAATTTTTAACAGTCGTGGATTAAGTTTAATGTGAGTATGATGGGATGTGAGGTATAAGGTGCGCGTGGAGGTTTGACGTGAGCGGGAGTGAGGTATGAGGGTGGGGTAGACTTAGGATAGCGTAGGATTTTTAGTTTTTAGTTTTATTTTTGTTATTTTTTATTATATGTTGTGTTATGTGTTACGTTATGTTTTGTTTTAATATGTTTTTGTTTTAATTATTATATTTTTCTTTTGTGTTTATTTTTTGTTATGTTTTAATATGTTTAGTTTTAATTTGTATTATATTTTATTATGTTTTTTTTTTATGTTTTTTATTTTATTATGTTTTTAATTTAACTTTTAATGTTTTATGATTTGTTTTGTTTGTATTAATTTATTAATTTGTTTTATTTAATTTAAAACTAACCTAGTTACTAACCTAACTATATTATTAATCATTAATTAATTAATTAATTAACAATTGATTTATTATTAATTAACCAACTAATTATTAACTAATCCATCTTATTAAACTAACTGCATTAAATTTTATTACTAGCATTATTAACTTAATGTTTTTATCCTAAGTCTCATTATTCATGGATGGGTGACGTGCGAGAGGTAGTCAATGGGGAAACAAGACAAGGGAGTGAGGGCTCAACGTGGATAAAGGATGTAGTAGGGTGATGGGGGATCAAGTGAAAAGAATGGAGGGAAGAAACGGGATCAACCGAGCCAGACTTCGTCATCACAAGAGAAATGCCAAATCAACAGTCGAAGAATCGAATTGCCTATAATTATAGGACCCCAACATAGGCTCCACCTGGGGATGGAAGCTTCTTTCAGGAGGTGTCAAGAACCACGGACCTGTGAATCATGCAGATCGGTGTTTTATCCATTGGGTTGGTCCCAAAACCTTATTCTGCAACTTGTACCTATTTTGATCTTGCAACTGAAACCAAATTAAAATAAACACTGTTGAAAAAGAGATGCTCAGAATGCTTAGCTTATTTTTTTTTCCTACCTACCCTATGCTACTGATAATTTTGTCATTCTAAATGATACAATAATGCCAATGCAGCCAATCAAGCAGTTGTTGAGACCAGAGGACTGTTTGACTGTTCGTTAGCATAGTGAAAAGTGTAGCTTGACCTTTTGCCCATCGACTCAAAACTGCAAAGTGAAAAGGCCACTGCTGAAAACGTGAGTGATATTTACCATAGAGACCTCGACAATCTTGAAAAACAAAAGTACTGCCAAAGAAAGATTGAGGCTCTACAGTGAAAAAATTCTCCATATAGATAGCTATAGGATCAAGGTAGAAATGACATGTTCCTTGATTTTTGGATTCTGCCAAGTAAGCGAGATGCTCTGGCACTGTAACTATGTTATTTTCATCCTCATGCATTTCCTGACATGGCTGCAACTTCTCTGATGGGCTTTGTAATATGACTTCTGCTGAAAAAGACAATGAAGCTAACTCCCTGATAATGTCAATATCATAACAACGTTTTATCCCATAGCTGGATGATGGAGGAAGATTTTGACAACACTAGTCATCCAACACATCAGATATTGGATCCTGTAGAACTTGAACTGACTGTTGCATTGGTTCCACTGCAACTTCTTGACTTTTTGTGTATTTATCCTTTAGCATATACTCAAGATTCTTTTTCAAAAACTGAAATGAATCAAAGCATAATGGTACAAAGTTGTTTTGAATTAACTCAGAATTTTCCTTAGGCTTTAATCTTTCATCTGAAATTTGAAAATCGAAGTAGGTAAAGGGCTGCAACTCTGGGTTTAGAACACCCTTCACATCAACACTAGCATCATCCCCCAGTGGATCAAAACATTCTCCCTCTCTACTATTCACAACTTGCTTACAATTTCCTCTCAAAAATTGAAAAGAAGTGAAACATAAGGGCAAAGATTTTTCCCTTACTCTGAAATTTTCTGTCTCTTCCTCATCGTTGTCATGACTATTGTGCGAGGGCTGATTGTCACATCTGAACTGTAAATGATCTCCTTCCTGCCAATGACATGCTGCTGGTTTCTTTGAACAAACAACCTCTATTTCAGCTTCATGATCATCATCATACTGGTCACACTTGGGTAAGTCATCCATGGGTGAAATGACATTGAACATGCATATCATGTTAGCTGGTTGTTCCTCTACAAGTTGAGATGGAGCTTCATCTTTGACTGTGTTTTGAATTGAATACATGAAAGAATCATTATTCAATCCATGGTACCCAGCATGAGCAGAAAAATGTTTGGGAACTATGACTGTGTCTTTCTCTAAAATCAATGGAACATGATGTCTTTGGACAACAAGCTCCTCTTTTATGTTAATCTTCTGCATCAACTTTTCCATGGCACTAGCCAAAATCTACAGTTTAGCTTCTGATGACTTCAGCTGCTCCTTTTCTTTGTCCTTTAACTTTGACCTTTTGATCAGCAAGTTGGTCTCCACATCAATTGCAATGCTCTGCATTTCTTCAAGGCTTGCAATATTCCTTTCTCTTAATTGGAATGCCATCTTAGGATCAAAAGCATCTGGGAAATGCAATTTGGATAAACCAAGAGGTGGCCTTACATCCACAGGTATTGAATGATACACCTCATTGAACCTCGCTAAAAACCGTTGTGCTGTTTCCTTGGGTTTTCTTTTCAAGTGGTCGTATTCTTCTAGGATGAGGAAAACATTTCCCATGATCACCCTTAAACCAATCTTTAACTTTACCTCCCAAAGATAGGGAAAACATTCTGATGCAAACATCATCGTCTTCTACCTCAAAGAGGTCAAGAAAATCCTCAAGATTTTGGATATGCTTTTTAGCAGTAATATTGGCATTCTCTCCATCAAACCTGGGAAGATTATTGATGTAATTGACAAGGAGGTCATGGATAAAAGGAGGCAAATCTAGAGGCTTGTATCGGTCTGGGAATTTTGCAAGCACAGGAGATGAGGCAAGGTGTTTACAACCATCCAGAGGTTTAGCAAGAGTGGGAGATAAAACATGAGGCTTATGTCTCACTAGGGTTTCTATAGGTGCATTTGGGATGTGCACAGGTGTATGAGTATGTACATAATCTACAATTGGGGGTATGATCTCTTGAGGCTCATCAATTAATAGGTGGTCAATGTAATCTTCAGCAATATACTTTTGATCAGGCTTAGAAAAAGACAAGACATAATTGTAGATAAAACCAAAGATGTCTTGAATGCAATTTGAGCTTGAGTACCTGGTATTTCTAGGCTGCTTGGCCATGCTTTAGGTTCTTCCTCCAGTGGAGTCTTCGAGTTTGGCACTGTCTAGAGCTGATTGGAGTCGCCAGGTGAATGATCTCAGCGTTCTTGTATCTGGTCACTGTCCACCATTAGTGATCAGATTTGGAGTTTTGAAATGTACTACTGGGGAAAGTTCCCCAGTGGATTCGCCATTCTGTTAGTGCTTTGTAATTTGCCTAAGGCTGAAGAGGCAGTCACAGAGGCAACATCAAAACCGCTTCGAGTCTTGTATCTATCCCTCCAAGACTCAGAGAGGGATCTCTCTGTCTGATATATCTTTGTTTGAAGAGAGTATTAGGCTAGCTATGAAGAACATAGGGCTTGCTTTTAGGAATTGGGTATGGGCAGAGAAAAGAAACCATGGGCTATGGAGTCACTGCAATGAATGATCAAAAATCCATGTCAACATGCTAATATTAGTAGGGTAAGGTAGAAAACTCACTTGATCCTTTAATTTAAATGAAATGGGTGAGATGAAACAGGTCAAGAAATCCAATTAAACACAGAGCAACTAAGATTTCTGAGTTTAATCTTCAGTGGAAAACATAAAAAACTATACCAAGCCAGAGACAGAGGGTGCATTAAAACTAATTCTGTTCTTAATATTCTTGGAATAATTCAGAGGAAGACATTAAATATGATAACAAGGAAACAAACTAACACAGAGGGATGCACATCACCAGTCGAAATAGTCACAAGAATCTTGCAGCATAGCACTATCTCATTGAATTGATGAAAAAACACAGAAAGCTCAGTGAGTTGTTTTACAAAAACTCCATCATGTTTCCCTCACTGATCAACCTTTTTACATTAAAAATCATCTCTATAAATAGGATAGACCTCCCCATCAGTTTTGAGAGTCGGTTTTAACCTTCTCGGCCAAAAATAGCCACCACTCCCACAAAATTTGGAACTGTCTGCCATGAAAGATGGACCGGGTTTCTGCGAAAAAGAGGTCCGAACAGACGTGTTTTTCTCTTCAACGATGACACCTGGGAAAAAACTGAAGGAGGTTATTGGATATGGGCATATTCTGGACAAAAAACCCCTTCGGTTTCACCGAATTCGTCCCCAGCTGGCCGTAACAGCTCCCGCAAAATCAGGATTGTAACAGAAAAGAAGAAATATGGAAAAAAGGGCCTCGAAGATGGATTTGATTCTCCCTTCTCATAGCTCCGTTGAAAACACTGAGAGATTTTTTTGTTATTCCACCCATGCTAAGAAACAACCTCTCTTGTATTTTTAAAACCCGTCTTCATTTTCCCAGAAACTACCTCAAACGAACACATGCTGAATAGACAAAAAAATGTGAAAAATGGGAAAAGTGGTTTTAATTTCGGGAAAGCGGTATTCCGGACCCCCCCTGAGGTGGTAAGAGGTTTTTTTTTGGGGGGGGTCCACTGGAATGGGGTGCTGACACGTGGATGGGGGGTGGTATTGAAAACTACCTCATTCCGGACCCCCCCTCTCGTTAAAGTCCGGATGGTGAGGGGGGGTCCAGAATTTTTAACAGTCATGGATTAAGTTTAATGTGAGTATGATGGGATGTGAGGTATAAGGTGTGCGTGGAGGTTTGATGTGAGCGGGAGTGAGGTATGAGGGTGGGGTAGACTTAGGATAGCATAGGATTTTTAGTTTTTTGTTATTTTTTTGTTATTTTTTATTATATGTTGTGTTATGTGTTACGTTACGTTTTGTTTTAATATGTTTTTGTTTTAATTATTATATTTTTGTTTTGTGCTTATTTTTTTTTATGTTTTAATATGTTTTATTTTAATTTGTATTATATTTTATTATGTTTTTTTTTATGTTTTTTATTTTATTATGTTTTTAATTTAACTTTTAATGTTTTATGATTTGTTTTGATTGTATTATTTTATTAATTTGTTTTGTTTAATTTAAAACTAACCTAGTTGCTAACCTGACTATATTATTAATCATTAATTAATTAATTAATTAAAAATTGGTTTATTATTAATTAACCAACTAATTATTAACTAATCCAGCTTATTAAACTAACTAGATAAAATTTTATTACTAGCATTATTAACTTAATGTTTTTATCCTAAGTCTCATTATTCATGGATGGGTGACGTGCGAGAGGTAGTCAATGGGGCAACATGACAAGGGAGTGAGGGCTCAGCGTGGATGAAGGATGTAGCAGGGTGATGGTGGATCGATTGAAAAGAATGGAGGGAAGAAACGAGATCAACCGAGCCAGACTTCGTCATCACGAGAGAAATGCCAAATCAACAGTTGAAGAATCGAGTTGCCTATAATTATAGGACCCCAATAGACAGAAGCCACCTTTATTTCTCTCATACTTACCGGGTACGTCGAAGGTCCAGACGGTTGACCAAACACTTACAGTTCGAGAGGATATTTTACATACCCTCAAAGAGAACTTGGTCATGCCATAGAATTGCATGAAGCAACAAGCAAATCAAGGTCTCTCTGAATGTCAATTTGCAGAAGGGGATCAGGTGTTTCTATGATTGCAACCATACAAGAAAACTTCCCTCAAGGCTGAGCATTTTCAGAAGCTAGCGCCCAAATTTTGTGGTCCTTATACAATTCTCAAGCATGTGGGACAAGTCGCCTATTAGTTAGCTCTACCCAGTCATTCGAAGCTACATCTTGCTTTTCATGTTTCATGCTTAAAGAAGGTGATTGGAACTAGGTGCCAAATTCAAACCAACCTTTTCGAGTTAGCTGAAGAAGGATCCATTTGGCTACAGCCAGAAGCAGTTTTGGACTAGCGTGAGTGTCGCCTATGTCAGAAAACCATCAAGGAAGTGCTAGTGCTAGTGGAAAGATACAACTCTAACAGATGCCACTTGGGAACCATCTACCATTTTGCAGCAGTTTCCACATCTCAAGCCTTGAGGACAAGGTTGATTTTAAGGGGGCAGACATGTTAGGGTCCTAACCCACACATAGGTAGAGCAATATATTCATATGTAATAAAGGTCAATATTAATAATTCCTTTCAATAAAATAGAATAAGGCAGATGTAAGAAGACCTAATAGAAGCTTCCGCTTCTAGAAGGATCTTCCTCTAGATGCTTCTCTTGATAGACATATTTCGTATAAATAAGGGTCGAGGGTATGAAAACCCTAGTTTGGAGGTTATTGTAATAGGGCATTGCTCGACTGGAGGTTGCCCCCTCAAAGAGGCCCATGAACAATGGTTTCGAAATCAAAGTTTTATTTCTGTTGTTGTTCTTATATCATTTTTTTGTTATTGTGGAGATTATGCTAGTTATATTACTATTATTCTACCATTTCTATCATTTTATTTCTGTTCTATATAATTTTTATATTTGGTATATTACATGCCGATGGCGCTAGTCATAGTACTCAGAACCTTGCTTCTGCTACATGGGTAATTTATGCACCTACAAACAAACTTATCAGTCTACGATGTGTGTGCCTAGGTCGTGTGACCAATAATATTGCAGAATATAACGCCATCATCGAATTGTTGATTGATGCTATTTCGCTTGATATCTGCCACCTGGTTATATGAATTTATTTGCCGCTAGTAATACTACAGTTAAGTAATATCTATGCTATCTGAAGTCCTACTTTATTACAGGTATATTTACGAATTCGCCTCTTGGAACGTTATTTTGATTATATCGAATATCAACACATTCCTAGATGTCTAAATACATTAACTGATGCATTAGCTAACTATGTGTTAGACAGACATTTGGGACATTTACAAACCAATCACACATTACATGTATAACACAACACAAAATAAGCCAGTAGAAGTTGTATATATGTATATAACGATCAAAAGTTTTTACAAAAAGTTTCTGTCCAAGGATCAAAATCTCAAAATATGAAGCCCATAGCTTCTACAAAATAGCATCATGGATGATGCTCATGATAACACACAACTTCTTGGGCTACCCTATGGAGCAGTCGACTGAGAGACTCGAACACGCCCACAGTATGGAGCTGGTAACGTGTAGGGATCTCCCCAATAGCAATATCTGGGACATCCGCGGTCAACCCCTCTAAGTTCTGTTCCACTGCCTCGTAGTCTTCAACATACCATCTCGCCACTGGAGCCACTTCTCCTCGCCTTTGAATGGGAGACGTTCCTGGAGGTCGATATGGCCCCACATCTGTGTCATCAAAAAGAAATATTTGGATTAGTTTTTGGATAAACATAAAAACATTTCATATGATAAAATTTGCAAAAAACATTTAAAAAGAACAAAATGTGTACTTCTTACCTAAGTCACCCCACTAAGCATCCTCAGGTAGGGAAAAATCTGGATCCCCTTGGAAATCCAAACCAACATATGCGTAGTCATCGCTCATCAGCATTTGGGGCCTCAACTAGTCAAAAAATGAATCGTTATACTTGATTATAGGCCCCACTACGTGTCGAGCCATGAGGTTACACCACCTCATCATCCTCAGATCCTGTGGGGCCAGTAAACCGCAATCAACTTATAGTCATAGCAGTGGGACCCTCTCGAGGAAGAATGAAACCAAAAGTGACACGTACCCAAACTGCTTCAAGTCACCCTTTCTGCACTTCATCAATTGTCTTTTCATACTGCGGAGAACTACATCCGACCAGTTAAAAACCCTAGGCTTTGTGCACTCTATGGCATATTGGAAATAGCTCTGGAGAGCCATGTGCGGAGCCATGCTCCGAACCATTTGTTCAATAGTAAAAAAGATGGTCCGTAGGGTCATATCTTGGACCCCCCAAATGGAAAACTTACCCTTGCTTCTCCCTGCCTTGGGAACACAACACTCACAACAATACTCGCTCATAGGGAGTCCGCCGCCTCTACCTCTGGTCAAAGTAGCATGGTATCCATGTTGTGACAACCCCGTTAGAAAATAGATATCCTCGATATCTAGTGTTAATGTATGGACTCCCATGTGAAATAAATGTTGATCCACGTACCACATGTGAACCAGGTATTCCAACAACCTGAGTTGGGCTCTCATGCCTGGAATCTTGAAAATTTTCAAGAGCCCATAGTCCTGGAGGGCAGTGACTGTACCCGGGTCATTCCCAACAATGGCATTATCCTCCTCATGTTATATTTCTCTCCATTCCAACATCGTGATGGTCAAACACTTGCAAAAGAGCCATGAGAGGGGAGTCAACAACTTGTTTTAAACTCTTGCATAATTTTTATTGAGCAAAACCTCACTTTAAAATCCATTTTTCGGCCCCCGCAGGTGGACCTTTTGTACAGTGCGAGATTCTCACAGGTGCCCTGAAGGCCACTTGCAAGAATCTTAGATTCTCACAGGTCCCGCATGGCTCACTTGCGAGAATGCTTGGGCGCATGTTCCGACCCTAAAATGGACTCAAAAACCAAAAAAATTGCAAATAAAAACCAAAAATAAACCAATGAAAAGTTAGAGAATCAAGAGATTACCTCATTGGCTTAAGCCATTCTCCGAATGATCACTTGTGCCTCCCGCAATCGAGGAAATAAAATTGGGGGAAAATGAGGTATGTTGGACAAGTTTTGGGCAAAGTACCAATAAAATGGTAAAAAGTCCTTTTCACCCATATTTATTCACTTTTTACTATTTTTTATTGATTTTTTATATTTTTTTTATTGCTTTGTCTATAAAACCTAATACCCTAATAGCCTTGTGAGTGTGGTTTTCTGCAGATATAGCAACTTTGAAGTCTGAACGAGGGGGTGCAGGTGTTTTTTCTTTTTGTCGCATGTACAATTACTTTTTTAGGGTTTTTTAGAAAAAACCTCGATCCCAGTCTTCGTTCGTTCTCGTGCTCGAAAATATATGAGAACATAACCGAGTATACTTTTTCTCATCTTTCCATACTTGTCATGGTAACATGAAAACGATGAATGTAAAGGACTATCCTTTAAGCTCTTTTCATGCTCCATAAAAACAAAAAGATTGTTGAGCGATCTTTTTTCACGCTCGTTAAAGTATTTGAAGAAAACATTCAATGGGTGATATTTTATCACTTTTTCAGTCTCATCAAACTCTTTTATGAAAAAGGAACTAGGAGAGGTCTCTTTAAGTGTTTTTCAGGCTCTCAAAACATGAAAAACCCCCGAGTTTTCTATCCTTGGACTTGTTAAACAAACATCGAAAGACCCGCAATGGGACCGAACCACTCCTTCCTAGGGTTAGTTAAATATACTCCAAGGGACTCATCCGAAGGATGAGCTTACATTAACAAGCATATGTTTTCCTCCTCAAGCTTGTGTAAAAATAAAGAGGTACTCACCAGAAATGGTGGGGGAAATTTTGGGAAAGGGATGTGTTTTTGTATTCATATTAATGGCAGTAAGCGTCACTCTTGAACATGACACCCCCTATTCATCATATGAATCTGGGTTGGGAAATCCATTTGTCTCTCATTCGACTTGTTACAAGGTCATATCTTGGGTCATCTTTGAGTCAGTGCTGCCAAGTCATTGGTCGTGTAGTTCATATGTTCAAGAAAAGTTCACACGAGCCATCTATTGAGTCGACCATTTGTAGTTGTCCATTCTTACTATGTCGGCCTTCCCTGTGTCCATTTCAACCCATATTCATACTTTGTTTCACCCTCAAAATCTATTACTTATTTCGTGTCATTGATGGGGGATGCATCAAGGATGTCCTGTGATGAGTCTTGTTTCATCGACTCCAACTCATTATCTGAAAATGAGACTCAGAAATCATTGAGTACCTTGGAACCTACATGCCTTAATGGTAGGTCTCTTCGCTTTCAACGGGGGTTTCAAATCATTGATCCCTAATCGAGAGATTCCGCCGAGTGCTTGACTTCATCTCATTCATTCGAATTCGTTCAGATTGTACTTCGATACCTTGGGAGTCATTGAAATCAATGGTGATTTCCCTCGCACTTGTTAATGGTTTTCATCAATGACCGATAATCAAGTGGTTTCTACCATGTTTGACTTCAACACATGTAATTGCCTGGCTAGATTCGTACTTTCAGGTGATGGGATTGAATACCCTGGTTCTCATCTTTTTGATCAAGGCTGCAATGGAGTATGTATGATTTGTATCGGCACATAGATTCACTTTGTATGTCATGTGACTATGTCTTCACTAAAGTCTTCTCACATAAATCCATAGTGTATTCCAAGTGGCTATGTATCATTTTGATGACATGGATCCATGGTGTATGATTGGTGGCCATGACCTACGTTTGTGATTCCTTTCATTTGTGATCTGAGCATGAAAATGCCTACCTCAGAATTGGTATTATATTCTACAGATGCTTGGTTGTTTACAGGTTTCTGATTAGGTGCGCTCCTTGTTTATGACACACACATGCATTTTACAAAGTATTTTGATTGTCACAAGTTTCGGCCTCATACTTTGGGGGGCATTCTGTTACACATGATTTTGGTCACTCTGGTGATGTCTCTACAAGTGATGTATTCAGGCTCCCATAAGGACTTTTTCCCTGAGAAAAGTGACTGTTGTCTTCTTCCAAAAAACACATTTTCAAGATGAGTTCTTAGGCTATCTATATTACAGGATGTGAAAATCCTTCATTCTTGTAGGAAACCCACACTTAGGGTGCAAACTATTCACATTCTTCTCTATAGGTAGGGTGCGAACCTGTTTCAAAGCTTGGAAAAGAGAACAAGTCACGAAGGTTCTAGAAGGGAATCTTCAAGAAAATGAGTTGGCATTCACATGGTTGGCATCCTACTGACTTCTCAGATTTAGTGGGGTCATCCTCATCCATTTAAGCATCTCTCCTTCTTCTATATATTGAAAGGTTTATCATGGAAAAGGTTAAGCAAGATTGAATGAAGAATTGGTGAAAGAATTGTGTGGAGAAATCTGCATAGATAGAAGCTTGAAGACTCTATTTGATCTATCAAGTTGTACTGGATCTTCTTCATGAAAACGTAGAGAAAGTGTGTGTGTTGGAACCAAGGGCCACTGAAAGGAAGCTTGTGACATCAAGGCAATCTAGTTGTATCTTCTACTTTCATTTAATATAATGCAGTGGCATGTCCCTTTCCCATAAAATCACTCTTATTTTATTGCATAACTCCTTGATCATATGCATAGGTTGACATTGAATTTACTTTGCCATCTTCACTTTGGTTGGTTTGTGTTGTCTTGGACCTTATTTCACAAGAGCACGAAAGTGAAGCAGGAACGACAGAGACCTAAGGAATCGATATAAAGATATGTCGCTCATTCCTCCTTAGCAGTAGATTCAATGACTGCAACTTAGAGAAAGAGTCATGTCCTGTCCGGTTTTGTTCTAGATCCAGGTGGATCTAGGGAGATCTGTTAGTGTCTGCACCTACCAATTTATTTGATAACAAAAGGCATTTTATCCCTCCTGGATGGATTTCCCACCCTTTTACATATATCTCATGCATGACAGTAATATTTATCATCCTTATGAATGTTGGGTATGTGTTATATTCTTTGCACAAGTAGTAATTTCTACATTGCATTGGGCGCATAGGGGGTTTGAGGGTTTTTTTTCTTCCTTGAGAAATGTGTCACATATTTAGGTGGTTTTTTGGCACATGGTTTCTTTATCAATAGTTTTCTATTTCTGGTTAAGGAATTAGGGTTGTTGACTAATCCAGGTCACTGGGTTAGGGTTTTGGATGCCACTGGGTCCTATATGTATATTGTATTGTAAACAATGTAATACCATGAATGAATATAGAATATGTTGGTTTTCTTGGTTTGGGTTTCTAGGGGAAAAATATATGTGTACTGTTTGTATTTTCCATTGTATCGTTTCTGTTCTTTTACCGAAAACCTGTTTGTAGTAAATATTGTACAAGGTTAAAATCTACAGACATTCTCCTTAGGAGGAAAAAAATCATGTCACGCTTTTGTTGCGTAACCTCACCCTCTGTTGCATGAGTACTATCATAGAGATTAGTTAGCTTGAGAGGGATCCGTAAATGATCCCACATGTTAAATTTGGGAGTGACCAGCACGACGAACCCTTGGGCATGGTTTCGACCCTCCTTAATGGTTGATGTGGCCTAAGAGATTTTCCTCTTGAGTGTGGTATCCTTCAACATTACTTGTTGTAGTCATGTTTGAATTTTGAGATTCTAGGACCGTAGAATCTGAACATGCTCGACGAACAATTTTATTTTTTGTAGCGCTGGAAGTTCCTACTGCACCTATTCATGTTGGGAAACTTGGGAGTAGGATTCGTTAAGAGAAATTACCATGTCAGTGTGGTTATTAAGAATGAACACATATTGGCCCTAAGTTTCTACATGGTAAACCACATCAACAATGTGTAAGTCTCGTAAATTGTTCTAGGCCTCTTCAATTTCCTAACATGCAATATTCCTGTTGCAATTGGGATTGCATGGCATCATGACTGGAAATTTATTACTCATAGTGGAGGTGTAGCTGGTCCTTCTCGTGGTTGATGAATTGATGGTATTCCTTGAGCTTGTGGACCATGTGGTAGAAAAACATGATCACAGATCAATCAAATAAAGAAAGTGCTGAATTAAAACACAAAAGATACACAACACAATAGATACTGTTTGACAACATAGGTATTCCAACAGAGGGAGAAGACCTTCAGTAACCACTCACATAACTAGATCAAAGATCAACACACCGATGTTTTCACATGGTAAAACCCCTACGGGGAAACATACACGGCCTGGACCAACGCGACCACTTGGAGCAGTTTATTAATGCAAAGAAAAAGATTACAGAGAGATTTTACAAGAGAGTTTCTCACAATCGATCATCGAAAAATGACCCTCCATGCTCTTTAAATAGAGATCATGGACCAATCTAGTGTTAAGACACATATCAATGGCCGTTAAGATCGAGGAGAGTATGAACCGTCAGATCACTCTATGTCGGGAACATGTTGTGACCGTCAAATTTCCTAACTACAAATGCATACTAATGCATACTAAAGAAACACACTATAAAACACACTTTTACCTAACGACACAATAGACCAAGTAGATCTTACTAACTCCTAAGTGTCTAAATATCCTAACATCACCCCTTAAGAACAACTTGGGATAGGATTGAAGGATTTACAATAGTGATACAATAGGAGAAGGAAGGAGGCATTAGAGTCTATCCCCCCTTAATGACAACTTCATAAACTCCTAACATAGATCGAAGTTTGGAAAACTTCTCTTCTGTAAGAGACTTTGTGAAAATGTCTGCAACTTGATCTTCTTTAGGGAAAAAGAGCACTTCAATAACTTGATCATGAATGAGATTTCTGATGAAGTGCATGTGTAGATCGATGTGTTTGATGCACTAATGTTGAACTGGGTCTTTGGCGAGCTTGATGGAACTTTGATTTTCACACCAAAGGTTGTTCCGATGCGAGAGCTAGAATCCAAACTCTGAAAGGATATGTCGAAGCCACAGGGCTTCCTAACTTGCATTTACCGCTGCTTGATACTCTACTTCTGCTGAAGAAAGTGCAATAGTATGTTGTTTCTTACAAGCCCAAGTGACAGGTCCTGAACCAAGGCTGAAAACATAACCTGCAGTAAACTTCCAATCATCGGGGTCGCCGGCCCAATCTGAATTAGTGAAACCAACCAATAAGGGAGTCCCCCCTGAATTGTAATGTATCCCGAACTGAATTGTACCAAGAACATAGCGAAGTATCCTTTTAGCTACTTTCCAATGGATTTCATGGGGTATTTGCATATATCGAGCAACAAGACCGACATCAAAGGAAAGATCAGGATGGGTATGAGTCAAGTATAAGAGGCTACCAACTAACTGGCGATATAGGGTGGCATCAACTTCAGGAGAAGTACAGGTGGAAGAAATCTTGACTCCAGACTAGAAGGGAGAAGGGGTCGGTTTACAATCGTCCATGTGAAAGTGACGAAGAAGGTCACAAGCATACTTAGAATGGGAAAGAAAAATTCCTTCATTGGTTTGAAAAACTTGGAGGCCAAGGAAATAGTGAAAAAATCCTAATTCTGTCATTTCAAATTTCTTCTTAAGGCTGGTTTTCAAATGGTTTAAAAGTTTTGATTCACAACCAGTAAGGATAAGGTCATCAACATAAAAGACAAGGATTATGAGATGGCTTCCTACTTTCTTGGTATAGACATTAGGATCAGAATGGCATCTAGAGAATCCAGTGGCAATAAGAAAGCTATCCATTTTGGCATACCAAGATCGGGGAGCTTGCTTGAGACCATAAAGAGATTTCTAGAGGCGACAAACAAGGCTAGATTCATTCTGGACATAGCCAGGAGGTTGTTCGATGTAGATTTATGCTTCCAAATATCCGTGCAAGAAGGTGGATTTAACATCCATCTGATGGACCTCCCATTTATGTGAGGCAACAAGGGAAAGAACAAGGCAGATGAAATTCATTTTTTCTATAGGGGCAAAGGTTTCATTATAGTCAATTCCTTCAACTTGGGAAAATCCTTTGGCAACTAACCGAGCCTTGTGTATTTTAACACTTCCATATGATGCATACTTAGTTCTATAGACCCATTTTCATCTAACAAGTTTTCTTCCTTTTCGAAGCGGTACAAGATCCCAAGTATCTTTTTCCATTAAAGAATGATACTCTTCATTCATTGTTGTATCCCAATCTGGATGACCTGAAGCTTCTGCAAATGTCTCTGGATCACGAGTTTTTGAAACTTGAGCCAAAAGAGAAGAGGCTCGCTGGAACTATGAATGTGTCCGACACTGATACGAAGGATCACCGACAATATCACCCACTAATTCTCATGTTGAACGGACTCATCGAGGAAGCAGTGGAGCTGGTGTTGGTTCAGGTTCAAAGGACTCATCTGGAGGAGGGTGAGTAGGCGGAGGTGGATTTTCATCCTCACTGTCATCATTTGAAGAAGAAACCAGATCATAAGAAGGCACAAATTCAAAATATGGCTGATCCAGGTGGATATCAGTGGCTACCCACCTTTTCCAAATCGCTCAAAACAATTTTCTAGCAATTTTGGCAATTTACTATTTTTAGTAGGTTTTAACTTTCGGGGCCATTTTGAGGGTCCAAATGAAGGTTTTTTGAGATAGAGGTTATAAATGATATGCAAAGGCATAATTGAGACTCCAAAATGAATCTCCTCAACGATACCTTTCCAACAAGCTATCACATGCCTAAAATAGAGAATGTAAGCAAAAGTTACGACCCCAGGAAGTTGATGTACTCACTTACCCAAACGGGGCCCACATGACTTTTGGCACTTCATCTTCTAGGGTCAGGTTTTTGGATGTCTAGGGTTTTTTACATTCCTGCTTATTGTAAATAGGCCTTCAGAGCGTCATTGTAATCATCTTCTGGCAAATGCGAGTAGCCGTCACATCTCTTCTCAGAGATAAGCTGCCACCATTCTAGCGAGTCTTTCACTTGGTATTTTTACAGTCTCTGTACATTTCTTTCAGTAATAAAAATCGTGTATTACTATATATCTATGTTTATGGTTGCATCTTTGATACATTTATGTTATATTATTGAATATCTACGATATCTCTATGCATTTCTTTATTATATCTCCGATCTCATTTCGTGTCAAAAATAATCCGGATCAATGGTATCAGAGTAGGCTGCTCTTGATCGTTCTTTTAGTGCATGTCCCCGACGAGGTTCAAGTATAGAAAGTTGGGTCTCGACCTTGTCTCTCTTGAAGAAAATCCCTCTCGCACACCTAAGAAACCCTCAATGGCAGATTAAAAAAAAATGACGGAGCAGACGATCCTATCAATTTGTTGCTTGAGCAAGCTCTCACGCGACAGAGGGACGAAATGATGGAGAATTTTTCCCACATCCTTAAACACCTATCTATAGCATCAGGTGCATCTTCATCAAGTGACCACTTTGGAGACACCTCACCTTTCAAGGTACAAGTTAATTTTGATATTCATGTATTTGAAGGACAGATAGATGCAGAAGCCCTAGAAAAATGGTTAACTCTGCTAGAAGGTTATTTCTCTGTTCGCAACTTTTTTGACAAAGAAAAGATCACCTTCGCACTCCTTAAAGCTCTCCCTCATGTCAAACATTGGTGGGAAATTTACTGGGAGCAAATTTCCACAGAGGAGTTTGGAATATATGGGGCCAATCCCACTTGGGATTTTTTTGTGGATGCGGTAAAGGAACAGTATTACCCTGTTGGAAACTATGAGGACCAGTACATGAGATGGACCACATTGTGGAAAGAAAGGGGCCAAGCAGTTCCAGAGTTCACCAATATCTTCCATACCTTGCGCACCAAGCTAGGTATCAAAGACTTCGAGCGACATTTGGTTCTAAAATACCGTGGGGCTCTACAAAGATACATCCAGACTAAAATGGATTTTCTGGACATCTCATCACTCGGTGATGCTTATCGATATGTTGTTAAAATTGAGAAGAAATTTAAGCACCATAACAAACAGGAATTTGGGTCTGCAAATTCGCAACAACCAAATTATGAAAAAGATGGCCCTAACAAAGAGTCTCCCGAAAACCAGTCCAAGACACAGGAAAAGAAGGGTCGCGGGAAGACAAAGAAGGACACTGGAAAATGGTGTGATTTTTACAAAATCCCATGGCACAACACCGATGAATGTCACTCAAAATAGTCATTGGTGGCCGAGATCAAAGACTAGGATCCAAACCCTGATTCATAATCTGATTCTGAAAATATTGATAAAGGACAAATCATTAATGTAGACCCCACTCCTATTGTCGCGACCACAACAATTCAACCAAAAGAATCAACAGATCATGAAGAGGGGGAGAGATTTTTTCATTCACAGATGTGAGTGAAGGGGGCCCTACTGCATTTTATTGTTGATAGCGAAAGCCAGAAAAACCTCATCTCAACAGAGGTCATCAAATAGTTGGGATTGTCAGCAACACGACACCTACAGCCATACAACATCGGGTGGCTTCGGCAAGGACGAGATGTCCATGTCATCCAACAGTGTCAATTTTCATATGGCATCCAACCCTTCAAGGGTGAGGTATTATGTGATGTTGCCCCATTGGATGTCTGTTATGCTCTCTTGGGCCAACCATATATGTGGAGACGCCATGTTGTTTATGAGTCTCGACCACGTAGTGTCATTGTTACTTTGGGGGGTCATCTCTACAGAATACCAGAGGTAGTTCCAACTATTGTTCCACCTAAAAAGTGTCACAAGGTAGTATCTCATACTGCAAAATTCAACTTCTTCACAGGCTGTTCAAAAGGGGAACAAAAGGACACTGCAACCACTACAACCTTGCCCCAAGCACCTTCTATCCAACAAAAGCAGGTCGACAAGGTTGCAACAAAGTGTAAATATTCCTTATGCACATCGTACTCTCATGTATATTGACCTGTTAAACAGCCTCAACCTCAACAGGTTCGTGACAAATTTCCACAAATTGAGCAACGTGACGTCTCTAGCAAGACAAGCAGCTCACTAAGATGCAGATTCAACAAACGCTTTTCCCTCTCCCCTGGGAACTCAACACAATGGAGACCATTTATTCCTAAGGAGGGAGGATTGATCCAAGTGGATATCGGTGGCCACCCACCTTTTCCAAATGGCTCAAAATAGTTTTTTGGCAATTTTGGCAATTTACTATTTTTAGCAGGTTTTAACTTTTGGGGCCATTTTGAGGGTCCAAATGAAGGTTTTTTGAGATTTAGGTTCTCAATGATAGCTAAATGCATGATTGAGCCCCCAAAATGAATCTCCTCGACAATACCATTCCAACGAGCTATCACATGCCTAAAACAGAGATCGTAAGCAAAAGTTACGACCCCGGGAAGTTGATGTACTCACTTACCCAAACAGGGCCCAGATGACTTTTGGTGCTTCATCTCCTAGGGTCAGGTTTTTGGATGTCTACGGTTTTTGACATTCCTGCTTATTGTAAAAAGGCCTTCAAAGCCTCATTGTAATCATCTTCTGGCGAATGCGAGTAGCCGTCACATCTCTTCTCAGAGATAAGCTACCACCATTCTACCGAGTCTTTCACTCTGTATTTTTACAGTCTCTGTACATTTCTTTCAGTAATAAAAATCGTGTATTACTATATATCTATGTTTATGGTTGCATCTTTGATAAATTTATGTTATATTATTGAATATCTGTGATATCTCTATGCATTTCTTTATTATATATACGATCTCATTTCGTGCAGAAAATAATATGGATCAATGGTTCACAGGCCAAATAAGGCACAATCGTTGAATTAGGCTCACAGGCTAAGAGATTTTCATCAAATTTAACATCTCTTATAATAATAAATTCATTACAATGTGATTGAAGAAGTCTGTAACCTTTGACATATTCAGAATAACAAACAAATATACACTTCTCACTTTTAGGATGCAATGCTTTCCTTTTGTCATCAGGAATGTGAGCCCATGCTAAATTGCCAAATACACGGAAGTGACTTACATTTGGTTTAATTTTAGTCCAAGCTTCTTCCAGTTTTATATTTTTAAGAGATTTTGTGGGAGTGCGATTGACTATATAATTTGCACAGTTGATTGCTTCCACCCAATAATTTAGACTTAATCCCTTAGATTGGATCATACAATTATCCATTTCTTTTAATGTGTGGTTCTTTCTCTCAGCAACACCATTTTGTTGTGGTGTATATGGAACAATGTGTTGCATTTGGATGCCCTGTGTAGTGTAGTAACTTGTAAAATTATTGTTCACATATTCGCCTCCATTATCTGTTCTTAACTTTTGAATTTGATGTCCAGATTGTTTTTCTACAAGGGCCTTCTAGGCCAAAAACTTGTCAAAAACTTCGCTCTTAATTTTTAAGAAGTAAACCCAAGTACGTCTAGAAAAATCATCAATGAAAGTTAAGAAATACTTGCATACAGAAAAGGAAGGAGAAGAAAGTGGACCACACAAATTACTGTGAACAAGCTGTAAAGGGCCCGAGGCGTGCCAAGAGGCACGTTTGTCAAAACTTCCCTGATGATGTTTACCGAGAACACAACCGACACAAACACCATCACTGCATGAAACAAGAGGAAGACCAGTCACCATCTGTTGATTACATAGTTGTTGCAATGAGCGATAGTTTAGATGACCAATCCGCTCATGCCAAAGTTTGCTCAAGTCATCGCTATGAGCAACAAAAAGTGATGAAAAAGTTGATGAATCAAAGTTGTCAAATTTTTACAACCTGGTAATATCATCAGCAATTCCAGTTGCAAGAACATGCTTAGGATCATTTAGATCCTTGATTACAACTTGTTGAGGTGAAAACTCTACGGTTTTACCTTCACCTGAATGATTGATTTGATATACTGATAGAAGGTTACAAGAAATATTTGGAACACATAATACATCATTGAAATCACCATTTTCTACCTAAACTATTCCAGATCCTACAACACTAAGAGATTTATCATCACCAACAAATATTTTCTTGGTGTTACATTCATTTAGAGAAAAAAATATGGCTTTATCCTTAGCCATATGATAAGATGCTTCTGAATCAATAAGACACTCATCAGAAGAAGAAGTAGTAGTAGAAGGTGTATTGAAGGAGAAACCAGAAGCAGAAAGTGCATGTCCATGAGAATAATAATAATAAGAAGAATCAATACTGATGTTGTGCTTCTTCATCGCTGATTCTAAGGTTGCCATCTTCTTGAAACATTTGGACTCATCATGGCCATCTTTATCACAAAGGTTGCAATGTTTGTTAGTATTCTTACTTTTATATTTTGCTCCTTTGTCACCATTAGGAGCTGAAGTTGTCTGAGCGGGTTTGGGACCCTTATGTTGTTTGTTGTTGTAGCGATGATGTTTCTTCTTGGGATACTTGGGTTTATCTTTCTGCTGAGAAACTAAGGCTTTGTTGGAGGTACCTGCAGTGTTGATCACTCTAAGTTGTACAAGCTTATCTTCCTCTCTAATCAAAGAAGCACAAAAGGACTCAAGAGTGGGTTTTTCATAAGCTTTCCCTAGATCTTCTCTCATGGCATAAAAGTTTGATAAAAACACAGAATATGCACTACCTAGCTTAGAAAGAATACGATATATGCAACACTCTTCCTCCATTTTTATCTTACATTCTTCACATAAAATTTTGAGTGTTTTAAACTTAGATAGATAGTCTCCAAGGTAAGAAAAATCACTTGGACTCAATGTCAGTATTTGATTTTCTAACTATTGTTCTCGAATAATATTGAGTTTACCAAACATAGATTCAATCATGTTCCAAGCTTCTTTGGGGTCATCAATTCCTTGAAGGTGGTACCTTAAATCAAGAGAGATGGACATTTTGATTAGTCCACATGCTTCGTCATTCCTATTATCCCATTTGGATTTCTTATCATCATCAGTGGGTGTTTTTTCCTTTCCCAAGGTAATCTGGTACAGGCCTTTACTTCTTAATAAATCTTCCATATGGGATTTCCATTGGAAGTAGTTGTTGCTGGTAAGCAAGACATTAATTGTAGAAGCCATATTAAACATGCAGATAATGTGGATTTAAAAACTGAAACTAATGATCTGGATGGAAAGATCTTGAAAAGTTATGTGGTTTTAAAAAAAACGGCACTGAAAACGGACTTTCGATGTGAGAGTTATGTCCTTTTTAAAAAGGCATAAACAGTAACCAAATAACCACGTGATAGTGTAAGCTGTTTTATGAAGTGACCCACTTTAATAAAGAGAAGTGGGGATCACTTTTACAATGAAGTTACCTTATAACAGAAAAGTTGCATGCAAAATAAATAACTCTAAAATAAAATATAAAACTACTTATAGTGATTCACTTTTATACTTGAAGTGAAATGCACTTTACAATTTTTAGCACTTTATAAAGCTACTTATAGTGATTCACTTTTATACTTTGAAGTGAAATGCACTTTACAATGAACTTTTTCAAAAAAAGTAACAAAACAGAGACTTGAACTCAAAACCTCTTACTTAATAAGGCAAGTTTTAACCAAATGGTCTAGCAAAACATATTGTAATGTTCAAAAGGAGGATTGAGGTTGTTGTTATTGTTGAAGATGGCCTTGGAGAGCATGCTAAAAAAAACCTATTTTCACACAAGAAAAAATTTTCGCTTCTTGATGACAACAAGGGTTAGATCTCGGTTAGCTTACCCAGAAGATGCACATTTTCCTATCTGTTTCTAATTTGCTGAGATCGCACAGGGAGTGGGGAAAAGAGCATATGTAGATCTAAAAGAGTAGCAACCCAGAAATAAAAAAAAATACAAACCGAAATAAAATCAAAATAAAACTTTGTAGAAATTTAAAAAATGCGTATTCAGGCTTTATACCTCTGGATCTGACTGTAATGGGCGTATCTTGGACAAACAAAAATATTTTGGAGTGAAACAAAAAGTGTTCCTAAATGAAACGAGTACTCCGGACGCAATGGAACAGTCCTCTCAACCCATAAATGTACAAAAATTCAAAGAATTGGAGATGAGGCAACTCGGCTTCACGATCTCGATCTACAATAGGAGCAGGTCTTCAAACAGGCTCCAATACCATGTTCGAAAACACATGTATTGCAACAGAGGGTGAACAAATTCAGTAACCACTCACATAACCAGATCAAATATCAACACACCAATGTTTTCACGTGGTAAAACCCCTATGGGGAAACATCCACGGCCCCAACCAACGTGGCCACTTGGAGCAGTTTATTAATGCAAAGAAAAAGATTACAGAGAGATTTTACAAGAGAGTTTCTCACAATCGATCATCGACAAATGACCCTCCATGCTCTTTAAATAGATATCATGGACCACTCGGGTGTTAAGACATGGATCAATGGTCGTTAAGATTGGGGAGAGTATGAACCGTTGGATCACTCTATGTTGGGAACATATCGTGACCATCGAATTTCCTAACTACAAATGCATACTAATGCATACTAAATAAACACACTATAAAACACACTTTTACCTAATGACACAATAGACCAAGTAGATCTTACTAACTCCTAAGTGTCTAAATATCTTAACAGAGACACACATATTCCTAGTTCACCCAGTGTGGGCTACGTCCACCAAAGAAATTTCCAGGTCCTTCCTTTATTATTATCTAGAAAATGAAGGGATACAACATACAACACACCTGTTGATCCAAATTTTATGAGAAGAATGAAATGAATACATATCTATATTATTAACATAGAGATGCAATGAATAATAATAGAGATACAATAAAACTTGGCTTGTATTTAATAAAGAAATTTGTTGAAACCGTAAAATGCAGACTGAAACAAGCTTGCTAGAATGGTGGTAGATTCTCTCTAAGAAGAGATGTGACAATTGCGCTTATTCATAAGAAGATGAGTACAATGAGGCTCTAAAGGTATTTTTACATTAAACATGAATTTCAAAAACCTAACCTTGGGAGATGAAGCGCCAAAAGTCTTATGGGCGTCGTTGGAGTACGTTGGTACATCAACTTCCTGGGGTCATAACTTTTGCATACAAGTTTCGTTTTAGGCATACAATAACGCATTAGAAAGGTATATATGATGACTACAAATTATTCTATCACACACTAACATTTTTCACATTGTGACTATGGCAGGCCCAAAAAACGTTGTTTAGGGATTCAAAATGGTCCCAGAAGTTTGGGACCCGGGAAGCTAGAAAAAAAATGACAAGATGAAAACTAAAACTTCCAAGATGACATCTATATGTGAGTCAGTTGGAATATGTGGGTGAACATCGATATCGACCACCTGGATCAATCCTCCCCCCTTAGGAAGAAATAGTCTCCATTGCATTGAGTTCCTCCATCAGATGAGGAAATTCTGCTAAATTTGGCCCTGGGTGAGCCACTTGCCTTAGTGCAGGAGTTGCCCTGGTTTGACAACACGATAAAGATGAAAATTTTGTTGGTGAGTTCCCTTGAGCTGTGTGTCCATGATATGATCAGTGGATTCATGTTCCATGTAGTCAGGGTTGAGTTCAAAATCATTGTCACCCACAACCTTGGTGATGGCATAAGGTCCATAGCGGAGTGGACAAAGCTTTCGATGGGGTCCGGTAAGGTAGTCTTTTGCAAGTGTAAAGAAACTTTATCTCCCACCTAAAACTTGTGTGGCACCCAATGCTTATCATCGCATTTCTTTTACTTGGCATTCAACTTCTACAAAATATCATGAACCTATTGGCGAATGTGTTGGATCCACTCAATGAACCAGGTAGCTTTGTCAGCTTCATTTTGAGCATGGGACGAGTCTACCTGGGTGGCTGCAAGGGGTAGTGCAACATCCATGGGACCCAATGGTTGAAATCCAAACCCCACCTAAAAGGGGATGTGGTCAATTGAGATATGCATGGATCTGTTGTAGTTGTGTTGAACATAGGGAAGACTCGCATCCCATGTGTGGGGATGCTTGGAATTGTACATGTGCAGGATATGAACGATCATCTAGTTGAAGGAATCAGTTTGGAAATTCATCTCGGGGTGGAAAGAAGTGGATTTGGTGAGCTTGGTGTCCAATAGTGACCAGAGGCTTGACCGGAATGTGCTGAAGAACCGATTGTCCAGATCTGAGATGATGGTTTGTGGTATCCAAAAATGTATCCACACTCGTTCAAAGAAGAGCTTGGAAGTGGCCTCTGCTATGATGCTCTTATTCCAGGCATCCATAATAACCATTTTATAAAAATGATCAACCACCACAAAAACACAATCATTTCCTTGCTTGGTTGACTGAAGGCCCGACATGTAGTCCATCAAGATGGATTCCCAGGGCCTTGCAGGAGTAGGCAGAGGGGTGTACATTCCTTTCTTCTTAATGTCCAGTTTGGTAATGTCACAAGCAGTGCAGGACCTAATATACTTATGTGGGAGGAGTTTTGAAGTTATTTGTCGGATAATCCACAATTGGTGTCATTTTTTTCATCGACGCTTCGAATCCGAATCGGGATTCATCATCAGGACTAATCGTCAATTTCAAAACTTCCTGATCTTGGTCAACTAATAGTAGATGCAGGAGAGTTTGAGATTATAATTAGGTCGACTATCTGTAAAACCCTATTTTTAGAACTAAAACAAAATTAAAATCAATTAGAATTAATAAAATGATGATAATTAATAGTATTTCATAATTCGAGGTTTTTGATAATATTATATATAAGTCTAGGGTTTTAATGGAATTTATTAGTGTTGAGTTTATAAATATAAAGGCCTAGGGTTATAATTAGATTGATTTTTATTGATTATTAATAGTTCTAGGGTTTCTTAAATGAGTTTAATATGATATAATAGGGTGAAATTGTGTTTTTTAATATGATTATTGTATCATTATTAGGTCTAGGTATTATGTTTAATTTAAAAATTAGGTTTTAAGTGATTATAACAAAACTAGGTTTTCTATAGGATATAGTAGTGTAAAATTAAATGTTATATATATATATATATATATAATCTAAGGGTCTTAGAAATTTTCTATAATAGGGTTAAATTATGTTTTAATATGATTTTGTATTATTATTAGGTCTAGGTATTATGTTTAATTTATGAATTAGGTTACAAGTGATTATAAAAAATCTAGGGTTTTATAGGATATAATAGTGTAAGATTATGTATTTGTTATGGTTTTTGTATATCATTTTTAGGTTTGATAATGTTTTATATATATATATATATATATAAACTAAGGGTTAGAAATTTTCAATAGGCTTAGGATACTATGTGGTAGGTTTGATTTATAATTTAGGTCTTAAGTGATTAGGAAGTGTAATTAGTAATGTATAAGATAATCTAGGGTTGGAAAGGTAAAATTGTGTATTAGTATATATAGTGTCATAGGATTAGGGTATATATAGCTTAATTAGTGATAAGTGCAATAATAGTTTTCTATAATTAGAATTTTATAGTGGGTAATATAAGGTTAGTTAGACCTCTAGACCTATGAACTAACTCAAAAGTAAACCAAAAACTAGCAAGGAAAGGGAGGCGATGTCAAACCTGATTCGATCTATGAGGTTCCCTAAGTTGGTTGATTAATGGGTGCCAAAAACTACTTACCTCCAAGCCACCATCTCCGTTCATGTTGTTGGGGTGCTTGATTATCTCTAGAGCTTCTCTTAAGCATCTCTTGTAGTAATGGTCCTCTTTTGCTAGTATCTTGGTATCCTCAAGGCATACATGGTGCTTGGTCTTAAGTGAGTGTTCTGCTAAGGCTGAACTACGAGTGCGTTCATTTCTAATGTCTGCTTCATGTTCTTTGATCCTTACCTGAAATGATCATTCGGTTTCCGCAATGTAACATTTCCCGCATGAGCAAGAGATCTGTAGATGCCTTTTCCTTGTTGCTGGTCTATGGGGTCCTTTACTAACTTCATTCTTTGTCTGATAGTAATTAGGGTTTTGAAGGAGGTTTTAATTTCTTTCCTTTTTAAAACCTTTGCAATCTTGTCCGTGACACCCCTAATGTAGGGAAGAAAGGCCTTTAAGTTGGAGGTTTGATCATTTTGGGCATAAGTCCTTTTATCCTTCTTATCTATTTCCATTTTGATGTCTCTATCTCTATATCCAATGTTCTTAAAGACCTTAGTTAAGTGGTCTATTTCTTCTTTTAGATGATCTTTGTCGGAGATTCTTGCCGTCCTTGTGGCCATGGTGTTGAGAACCCCCATATTTTGTGAGGGATGGTGGTGGGAATCAACATGAAGGTAGTTGTTCATGTGAATTTTCTTTCTAAAGACCTTGTGTCCCAGTGTACCATCTCGTTTTCTAGTCATAAGTACGTCTAGGAAGGGTATGCTATTCTTTTCCTCCAGTTCCATGGTGAATTTTATGTTCTCTGAAATACCATTGAGGTGCTCAAAGAATCTACCCAGTTCTTCTTCTCCATGAGGCCACTTGACATAATACCTAATTCTTAAATTAAACATAATACATATACCTAATAATAATACAATAATCATATTAAAAGACATAATTTCACCCTATTATATCATATTAAACTCATTTAAGAAACCCTAGAACTATTAATAATCAATAAAAATCAATCTAATTCTAACCCCATGCCTTTATATTTATAAACTCAACACTAATAAATTCCCTTAAAACCCTAGACTTATATATAATATTATCAAAAACTTAGAATTATGAAATATTATTAATTATTATTAATTATCATCATTTTGTTAATTCTAATTGATTTTAATTTTGTTTTAGTTCTAAAAATAGGGTTTTACATATAGCCGGCCTAATTATAATCTCAAATTGTCCCGCATCTACTATTAATTGACCAAGATTAACAAGCTTTGAAATTGACGATTAGTCCTGATGATGAATCCCGATTCGGATTTGAAACATCGATGACAAAAGTGACACCAACTATGGATTATCCAGTAAATAAATTCAAAACCTAATATACTTGCTGACATCTTGTTGAAGTTTTGGAAAATAAAAATGTTGTTGCAACACTGCCACTATATTTTCTATGCCGAGGTGTCCTGCCACCCGACTATAGTGGGCTTCCCAAATTAGCTTCGCTCGCTCACTTGACAGAATTCATAGATGGACTGGATGGAACAACAACTCGTCCTGAAGATGGAAATAAATGAATTTTTTTTTTTCACCCAACATCTAATAGGTGGTATCGAAGTCAACATCTCTCTCATACAGTTGGGGCCATCCATAGGTCTTGTGGCCGCATGAGTTTAGCACCATGGTGAGTGTTGCAACTCGTGAGTGAATGAGGTAATAAACAACATGGTTGGTGTTTCATGTCTTATACTTGATGTTGATATGGAAACTTTTTATGTATGTGTACCACTTTTGATGGTGATCATTCTACAATTTTCCTTATATCTACATGAACTATAGTAGCTTATGATTGGTGTGGATGAATGTCTCCTTCTCGAGAATGGATTGCCTCCATTGGCAGAATTCTTGCACAATGAATTAAATTTATTTTTCTTAAGTAGGGTACTTACAGATGATATCTAACAATGTCTCACTATGATAGGCCATAGGGTGTCTGTGTTGAGTGAGAATTGCATCCACAACATAGTCTTAAGCATCTGTCTTGATCTCAAAGGGATGTTGTAGGTCAGGTAATGAAAGCACCGGGGATGAGTACAAGTGATGCTTCGAATAATCGAAAGCTTTTTGTTGTGACAATCCCCAAATGAACGTTTCCTTACCACCACCCTTGGTTACTTGGCTAAGGGCCCATGCAATATGGGATAATCCCAACATGAACTTGCAATAGAAATTGACAATGCCTAAAAATATTCGAAGCTCAGTGAGTGTGGTTGGGGATGGCTAGTCACAAATGAACTAGATATTAGATGGATCCTCATGCACTCCATTCTCATCAACAATGTATCCTAGGTACTAGACCCTGTTCATGACGAAGGATCATTTTTCCAAATTTGCATATAACTTATGCTACCGCACAGTGTGCAGAACCTGTTGAATATGTTGCAAGTGTTCCACCCAATTCTTGTTGTAGATGAGGATGTCATCTAGATAAACCACCAAAAAATAATTTGTTAAAGGCCACAAGATATCGTCCATCATCCTCAGGAAAGTTGTTGGGGCATTCGTCAAACCAAAGCGCATGACCAACCATTAAAAAATACCTTCATTGGTCTTGAAGGCGATTTTCCATACATGTTTAAGCTCTATTGGGACCTAATGATAGCCATACTTTAGATCAATATTACTGAAGTATTTTCCCCCCTTGAGATGGTCAAGGAGATCATCAATTCGAGGAATTGAGTACCGGTTCCTGATTGTGATTTTATTTAGGGCCCGATAATTGATGCAGAGTCGTCAGGTCCCTTCTTTATTTTGCACAAGAAAAATTGGGCTTCCATACGGTGATGAGTTGGGTCAAATATTCCCCTTTTCGAGAATTTATTGGATCTAGCACTTGATATCCTCATTTTTTGATAGAGAGCGATGATTGACTGGCCCATTGGGTAATGGTGCACTAAGATTCAGATCGATTGAATGCTTGACCTAACCGTGTAGAGGTACCCCGGTGGGTGAGGATAATATTTCTTTGTATTCTTCCATGACCTTATCCACTTGCTTCAGCTGCATGGAGAGATCGACCACAAAGGACATGGATGTGGTTGCAACCTTCTGCTCACTTTGAGAGTGAATCACAAAGAATACAAACTTCTCGGTATGAGAGATGAACTTCCTGTATTGCTTGGAGAGATCAAGGAAATGGCAGTGTGGGACTACCTCGGGTATCCTGTAAAATTTCATGTCCAAATTAATAATAAAACTGCGAAGCCGAGACTCATATACAACATGAGGTTTCCATTATTAAGGTTGGCCCAAAATAACATCACAAAATTCAATTGGAGAAACATCACACAATACCTCATTTTGAAGGGCTTGATGCCATAGGATAGGCGATATTGTTGGTTGATATGAAGATCGCTTCCTTGGTGGAACCATCCAATGGTGTATGGTTACCAGTGCGGCATTGTCGACAGGGCCAACTGCTTGATGACCTCCGCCGAGATGATTTTCTTATTACTACTGCTATCAACAATAAATTGTAGTATAGTACCCTTCACCCACATCTGTGAATGAAAGAGGTACTCACCTTCCTCTGGCTCATATGTTTCAACGGGATGGATCTTGGTGGTAGCAACGATGGAAATAGGTTTTGTGTCAATAATTTGTCTTCCCTTTTCTAGTTATGACTCTGAGTCAAAACCTACATCTGATTCATATACTTTCATCTTTGCCACCAATGACTACTTTGAGTGGAAAGCAATAGTGTTATGCCCCAGTGGCTCTTATGGAAGTTGGATCCCTTCCCAGCATCTTTTTTCATCTTTACATTGTCCTTCTTTGTTTGTGACTTAGAATAGTTGTCCTGAGGTTGTCCATCTTTTTTATTCCCTTTGTTCTATGGGTTAGGGATGCCCTTTCCTTGATTCTGCCGTGAGGGGTTTCCAGATCCTAACTGCCACATCTTGTGTTTAATATTCTACTTGATTTTGAAAACATATCGACAGGTCACGCCCAAGGATGAGATGTCCAAAAACTCAATTTCTATCTGGATGTATCTATGTATACCATTGCGGTATTTGAGAACAAGATGTCACTCATAATCTTGGATACCTAGCATGGTGCAAAAGGTATGGAAGATATTTGTGAACTTTGGCACTATTTGGTCCCTTTCCTACCGCAGTGTGGTCCATCTTGTATACATATCGTCATAACTTCCAACATGGTAGTATTTTTCCTTCATAGGATCCTTGAAGGACTCCCAAGTAAGTGCGACTATAAATAATGAGGGTTCTTCTATTGCCTTTTTCTCACAGAAAATCTCCCACCAATCTTTGACATGGGAGACGACTTTGAGGAGCGCAAATGCAATCTTTTCTCTATTGGAAAATTTATGGATATAAAAATACTCTTCTAGCACCTTCAACCATTTTTATACAACATCTGCGTCTATCTAAACTTCAAATATAGGAATATCAAATTTGATCTGTACCTTGTGTTATCACTCTGTAATTTCTCAGGCTAAAGAGGAAATGGGTAGAGGTAACTACAAACCACTTCGGAGTCAAGGATCTATCCCTCCAAGACTCAGAGAGGAATATCTTTGTATGATTTAGCTTTTTTTAAGTTTATAATGTTAGGATAGTTATGATAGTACAAGGTTTTTTGTGTGTTTTGAGTTGTTTGGTTGGAACAGGGGAAAAAGGGCCATTGGGAAAATGGAGTCACAGTTCTGAATTGATCAAAAACTAGGTATGCAGGCTAACATTGCAGGGCAGGGTAGGTAAATTCACTAGATCCTCAATATTTAATGCATAGAGGAGATGAAATAGGTCTAGGAGTCCAATAAAAAACAAAGCAATCAAGAATTATGAATTCAATATTCAGTGGAAAAAATAGAAATCGTTCCAAGCCAGAGACAAAGTGTAGATTAAAACAAATTATTCTCTTAATATTCCTAGAACTATTTAGAATATAAGAATTAATTGTGATAATAGAAAGAACAGATTTATAGAGAAAGATACACTTCACCAATGAAATTTTTCACAAGAATCATGAAATGGTCACACTGTATTACGGGATATCTTAATCAAATGGTCTCTATGGACTGCTTTACAATTTGGATCCTATTCTACGAAGAGGTCTCAATTGATCCACCCATAATACCTTGAAATAAAAAGTATTTGTAAGTTATTCACAATGATCCTGTCATTAATGAGCATGATTAAATTTAGGAAAATCTAAACTACCTAGATTCAAGATTACAAAAATACAGGGATCATGTAGATCTCATCAGATTTCTGGTGTTTGATTTGATTTAATAAAATAAAATTGATATGAAACAAACTTCCAGGTCATTCAAATGTTGGTTTGATTTCCAGGATGTGCTCCTACAAATCTTTAACTGCTAATTTTTGTCTGCCACTTTACTCGGTCAATTTGGATTATTCACCTCCCGAAATTCTGAAAACATAGGGTCCAAGGAAGTATTCGATTCTTCCAATATGAGATAGTTGTGTAAAATATGAGGGAGGTTTTTGTATATCATCTTGTTTTGAGAAACAAACTCTCTCATTTTTTTGAAATTCATCTCTAGCTGTCCGGGATCTGGGTTTGAAGAAGATGTGTCAAACAGGAAAAACCGAAATCCCAATAAATAGGGCTCGAAGATGCTCTCGATTATCCCAAACCGAGGAACCTATGAAAAATACCAGAGAGGTTATTGAATTTCATCCCATTGCGGAGAAACACCTCTTTTTTTTTGCAAAATGAGCCCTGGTTTTCTCAGAATCCACCTCGGAAGACAACTGGTAAAAACGTTGCGAAAAATGATTTTTTGGGGGGAAAGATGGTAATCTGAAGAGGGGGTTAGGTGGTAAGTGGTATTAGGGGGGTGGTGAGAAATAATGTAGAGGTGACAAGTGGAAAAATTTGTTTTACTTTTCAGACCCCCTTTGGTTTAGTGACGTAGGTGGGGGATCTGGAATATGGAAAAGGGAATGGGTTTTAAACTTAGGATAAAAAAAATAGTTTTTATTTAATTGCTTTTTGTTTTTTATTTGTTTTATTTTGTTTTGTATGTTTTTGTTTTTATTTGTTTTTTTTATTTGTTTATTTGTTTTTATTGTTTTGTTTTAGTTTTTAAATAATTATTAATTATTAATATTTTTTATATTTAAATCTTTTATTAATGTTTTGTATTAAACTTATATTTGTTTGATTTTAATTTATTATTACACTAACTTAATTTATAACCTAAAAAAACTAACTAATTATTTAAATTATTAATTTAATTAATTATAAAACTAATAAATATTTTATTTAATTATTTATCCTGGGTTATCTAAGTTTGTTTTATTCAGGGAAGAATGGTGGGAGAACGATGAAGTGAATGGATGGAAAGGGGATTAGAAGCGCGAAAATAGATGGGTTAGCAAGGATTAAGTGGATGATGTAGTAGGAAGATGGGTGAAGGATGATGCAAAATGGAGGGGGAAGCGAGGAAAGTCAGCAAGCCAAGAGCTTCATCATGAGCTCAACGAATGATATCTTAATAATTAGATTTCCTATGATTATAGGACCCTAACATAGACTCCACCTAGGGATGGAAACTCTTTCAATAGGTGACAAGAACCACATAACTTTGAACACACAGACTAGTGCTTTATCCATTGGGTTGATCCCAAACTACAACCTTTTATATCCAACATCCTCTGTGGTTGATCTTTAAGAAGAAAATTGATCTATATATTGAATCTGAATTGAGGAAATATTTGAAAGATGTTGACAACCCTAAGCTTATTTGCACACTTCAAACTTGACTACTGAAAAGATGCTTACCTGGTAAGATTATTTATGTACATATAATCCTATTCTAACATGATGAAATTTTGTTTAGTTAGGTAATGGAAAAATGCCAATGAAGCCAATCTATCAGTTGATCCAATAGCTCAACTCTTTTATTGTTTTTAGCAAGCATCAAAACTAGAGATTTCAAAGGAATAAGGAACTAATTTCCAACCTGATCTTCATAACATAAAGCTTTGGAAATATGGAAAATCAAAGAGGCTTCAGGTATCAATTGACATTCTCAAAATAAGAGATCCCCCATATAGATAGCAATAGGATCATGATAGACATGACCTATTTCTTGATATTCAAATTCAAACACTTCAAAACCAAGACTTGGTAATGTACATATGTTATCTATATTATTATGAAAATTCTTATTTGACTGCATATTTTCTGATGAACTTTGAAAAGAAACTCATGTTGAACTAGACCATGAAAGAGACTGCCTAATCATGTCTATATCATAACCTCTTTTAAGTCCATAATTGGCAAATGAAACATGACTTGGACACCACAACTCATCCAATACATCAACTATTGGATCATGTAGGAAATAACATTACTGATGCATTGATTCCAATGAAACTTCTTAATTTTCTATGTGTCTATCCTTCAGTACATGCTCAGGGATATTAGCAACATTTTTCTTCAAAAACTGAAATGAATTAAAGATTAATGGTACATAATTATACTGCATCAATTCATCTATGGTTTGACTATCAATGTAACTCAAGGGCCGTAGTCTTGGATCTAGAACAACTTCCATGTCATCAATGACATCCTCAATAGATTCATTAGAACATTATTCATCCCTACTACTGACAACTTGCTTATAATTTTCTCTCAGAAATTGAAATGAAGAAAAACATAAGGGAAAAGACTTACCACTTGCTCTTAGATTTTATGCACTTCCCTCATTGTTGTCATAATTAACATGCACAGGCTGATTTCCATATTTGATTTGTAACATATCTTCTTCCTTTTCCCAACAACATACCTATGCTTTCTTTGAAGAATCAACCTTAATGTTGTCATCATCATATTGATCATACTTGGGTAGATCATCCATGAAATAAATGTCATCAAACATACACAGGTTCAATTTGATCAACATAAGTTTCAACAATATGGTCTTGGTTGGGATTATAAAAAGAGAAGAAATTATTAAAAATAAAACATATTATGTCTTGGATAAAATTCCAACTTGCATACCTGATTTTCAGATTGTCTTGTCATGTTTCAGGTTCTTCCTCCAGTGGAGTCTTTGAAACTGATTGGATTTTATTAGAGACGCCAGGTGGATGATTCATCCTTCTTGTGTCTCATCATTGTCCACCATTAGTAATCAGATCTGGAACTTGATATGATTTTTTGAGAAACATTCCCAGTATGGTTGCCACTATGTTATCACTCTGTAATTTCTCAGGCTGAAGAAGAAATGGGAAGAGGTAACTACAAACCACTTTGGAGTCAAGGATATAGCCCTCCAAGGCTTAGAGAGGGATATCTCTGTATGATTTATCTTTTTTTAAGTTTATAATGTTAGGCTAGTTATGATAGTACATGGTTTTTTGTGTGTTTTGAATTGTTTGGTTGGAATAGGGGGGAAAGGGTCATTGGGAAAATGGAGTCACAGTTCCGAATTGATCAAAAACCAGGTCTAATAGGATAACATTGCAGGGCAGGGTAGGGTAGGTAAATTCATTGGATCCTCAATATTTAATGCATGGAGGAGATGAGATAGGTCTAGGAGTCTAATAAAAAACAGAGAAAACAAGAATTTTGAATTCAATCTTCAGTGGAAAACACATAAATTGTTCCAAGCCAGAGACAAAGTGTAGATTAAAAAAAATTATGCTCTTAATATTCCCATAACAATTCAGAATATAAGAAGTAATTGTGATAATAGAAAGAACAAATTTACAGAGAAAGATACACTTCAACAATGAAATTTGTCACAAGAATCCTGAAATGGTCACACTGTATTACTAGATATCTTAATCAAATGGTATTTGTGGACCGCTTTACAATCTGGATCCTATCCTACGAACAAGTCTCAACTATCCAACCCATAATACCCCGAAATAAGAAGTATTTGTAATTTATTTACAATGATCCTGTCATTAATGAGCAAGATTTAATTTAGGAAAATCTAAACTAACTAGATTCAAGATTACAAAAATACAGGGATCATGTAGATCTCGTCAGATTTCCGGTGTTTCATTTTATTTAATAAAATAAACTTTATATGTAACAAATTTTTAGGTGATTTGAATTCTGGTTTGATGTCCAAGATGTGCTCCTACAAATCTGTAACTGCTAATTTTTTTCAGCCACTTTTCTCGGTCAATTTGAATTATTTGCCTCCTGAAATTATGAAAACATAGGGTTCAAGGAAGTCTTTGATTCTCCCAATATGAGATGTATGTGTAAAAAATGGGGGAGGTTTTTGTATATCAGCTTGTTCTGAAAAAAAAGGTCTCTCGTTTTTTTGAAATTCATCTCCAGTTGTTTGAGATCTGGGTTTGAATAAGATGTGTCAAATAGGAAAATCTGAAATCTTGAAAAACAGGTCTAAAATATGCTCTCTATTCTCCCAAACCATGGCACCTGTGAACAATATGAAAGATTTTATTGAATTTCATCCTGTTTTAGAGAAAAACCTCTTTTTGTTTTCAAAATGAGCCCTGGTTTTCTCGGAATCCACCTCGGAAGACGACTGGTAAAAACGTTGCAAAAAACAGTTTTTTCTGGGGGAAAGGTGGTATTCTGGAGGGGGGTAGGTGGTAAGTTGTATTAGGGGGGGTCCAAAATTTCGTGGAGGTGACAAGTGGCAAGAGTGGTTTTAATTTTCTGACCATCCTTGGTTTAGTGACGTAAGGGGGGGGGTCTAGAATATGGAGAAGGGAATGGGTTTTAAACTTAGGATGGAACAATTTTAGGTTTTTTATTTTTTTTATTTTTTATGTTTTATTTTGTTTTATATGCTTTTGTTTTTATTGTATTTTGTTTTTACTTGTTTTATTTTTTCTTATTTTTTTTCTTGTTTTGTTTTAATTTTTAAATAATTATTAATTATTAATATTTTTTGTATTTAAATCTTTTATTAATGTTTTGTATTAAACTAATATTTGTTTGATTTTAATTTATTATTACAGTAACCTAATTTCTAACCTAAACAAACTAACCTAACTACTAATTATTTAAATTATTAATTTAATTAGTTATTAAACTAATTAATATTTTATTTAATTATTTATCCTGGGGTATCTAACTTTGTTTTATTTAGGGAAGAATGGTGGGAGAACAATAAAGTGAATGGATGGAAATGGGATTAGAGGCACAAAAATAGATGGGTTAGCAAGGATTAAGTGGATGATGCAACAGGAAGATGGGTGAAGGATGATGCAAAATGGAGGGGGAAGCGAGGCACGTCAGCAAGCTAGGAGCTTCATCATGAGATCAACAAATGATATCTGAATCATCAAATTTCCTATTATTATAGGACCCTAACACCTTGAAGGGGGAGACACCTCTTCTAGAGGAATATTCGTTGCCTATTGGTAGTCATTGAAGGATTTGTGCAAAACTATCCATCATCTGGTTCCTCTATTGTGTGAGGGATTCCTCAAGCAACATTTTGAAAGGATCTCCTGTCCCATCGTCTTTATTTTCTCATGCCATGAAAGGTTTATTGGGTGTGTGATAGATATTGTCCTCAAGAGGAACAAGCTTGAGACCCAACTGTTTGTACACTGACCTCGTCGAGGACATGCACTAAGAATGACAAGGAGCAGATCGATCTAACACCACTAATCCAAATTTATGAGCATAACTAAATGAATAAAAATATATATTATTAACACAGAGATACATTGTACAATAACAGAGATACAATAAAGCTTGGCTTCTATTCAATAAAGAAATATGTTGAAACTGTAAAATGCAGACTGAAACAAGCTTGCTTGAATGGTGGCGACTTATCTCTGAGAAGAGATGTGACGGTTGCACTCATTAATAATAATATGAGTACAATGAGGCTCCAAAGGCCCTTTTACATTAAATATGAATGTCAAAACCCTAGAAATCCAAAAAGCTAACCTAGGAGATGAAGCACCAAAAGTCTTGTGGGACACATTGGGGTAAGTTGGTACATCAACTTTCCAGGGTCGTAACGTTTGCATACGATCTCCGTTGTAGGTGCATGATAGACCTTTGGAAAGGCATAACCGAGGAATACACATTATTACATCACACTCTAACTTTGTCTACAACGTGATAGTGGTGGGCCCAAAAAACGTTGTTTAGGGCCTCAAAACGACCCCAGAATTTTGGGACCCGAAAAGCTAGAAACAAAACTACCAAGATGAAAACAAAAACTACCAAGAAAACATATGTATGTGAGCCAATTGGAATAGGAGGGTAGCCACTAATATCCATCTGGATCACCCACTGTAACTTCCTCTTCTTTTTCTCACAGTATCATCTCTCAGAATACAATATTCACTCTCATACATAGCCAACGCAACACAATGCCCTCATACAAAAAAAGGGTTTCCTTCTAGGGAAAAAATCGCTAATATAAATTCTACCTTCATATCTGTGACCTTATAATGAACGATCCAAATTTACTATGAAATTACCATTTTACAAGGCAAGTTTTCCAAACAATTTGCTTCGGGGGAACTACCCCTGAATCCCCTGCTAGGGAGGAATCCATTATTTTTTGTTGCCTCCCTTGGACCCCCCTAATGAAAATAGTGAGGGGAAAATCCCCCTCACACCCCTGGTTTGGAAATGGGATCCAAGCATGGCTGAAACAAACCTCTAAGAAAAGATAATCAAGCTCCACAACCAACAATATCCCACTTGGAGACTAATCACAACAACTCCATAGTTGTTGTACCTGCTGGACTATGATCCACCTTGGACCTGGAAAATTTCTCATATTCACCTTCATGCTTGAAGGCCAACTGAAATTGAACAGGAACTCATTTTTTCCCTGGTTTACTACCTTTGTTAACATGCCTGCATGATTCTGGGTAGTATGTATCTTTTCCAAATTCAATTGTCCATCTTCCAAAATGAAACATATGAAATGGGACATGATATGTATATTATTATTATTAGGATGGAAGGATGAGTTATTTGCAAGATGAATGGAACTCTCTTTGTCACAATACAACTTTTTATTCTCCTACTTCTTTTCTAATTCCTCCATAAACCTTTGTAACCAAATAATTTATTTACTAGCCTCTGTAGCAACAACATACTTTTCTTCCATTGTTGAAAGTGCAAAAACCCATTTCATTTTTGAAATCTAACTTACAATTGTTCCACCTACAATAAAAAACATACCCTATGGTTATCCTCCTGCTATCTTTATCACCTTCCATAGCTGAATCAACATATCCCTGTAGAACAATGTTTGAACCTCCAAAACATAATGCATGAGTAGTAGTACCTCTCAAATACCTAAGAATCCTCTTTACTTCCTCCCAATGTTATTTACCTAGATTGTTCATATAGCTTCTCACAACACCCATTGCATGTGAAATATCTGATCTTGTGCACACCATAGCATACATCAAGTTGCCAACTGGTGATGAATAAGGGACCCGGGAAATGTATTCTATCTCCTTCTGTGTCTTGGGACAAATTTCATTGGTTAATTTGAAATGGCTGGCCAAAGGTGTACTAACTAGTTTTCATTTTGCATTCTAACCATCCTCAACACCTTCTCTATGTACTCAACTTGACACAATGTAAATTTACGATTTTTCCTATCTATTGTTATTCTCATACTAGGGATTTTCTTTGCAACACTCAAATCCTTGATTGCAAATGAATTAGCTAATTTATTTTCGAGCACATTTATATCCTACATGTTAGACCCTCCAACAAGCATGTCATCTACATACAATAGCAAGATAATATAACTTCCATTTTCTATCCTTTTAAAATAAACACAGTGATCAGATTGACATCTACTATAACCTTGTTCTGTCATAAACCTGTCAAAATTCAAATATCATTACCTTGGTGCTTTTTTTAGGCCATACAAATTCTTCTTCAACATGAATACCAAATTCTCCTTTCCTTTGACCTGATACCGCTGTGGTTACTGCATATAAATCCCTTCCTCCAAATACCCATGGAGAAAAATTGTTTTTACATCTAGAACTATTCAAGATGCAAATATTCTACTACCACAAAACTTAAAATAGTCCTAATTGTAGTCATTTATCAAAAAGAGAAAACATTTCATCAAAATATATACATTTCTTTTGTGCAAACCCCTTTACAACAAGACTAGCCTTGAACCAGTTTTTTCCTCCATCTTCTTCCTTCAACCTGTAAGCTCATTTATTCTGCAAAGCTATTTTTCCTGCATGCAATTGAACCAAGTCCCAAGTATGGTTATTTACCAAGGAATACATTTTCTCTTTCACACCCTACTCGCACTTCCTTTTAGTGTCTACTTCCATTGCCTCTTCATAAATTTCTTGTTCACCAAGTTCATTCAACAATAAATAATGGGTGAGTGCACGAAGTTGGTGGCCAAAAAAGTGGTAAGTGGTCAGCAGGAACGCACACTCACAGGAACGTGTGTGCTTTCTTAGGAATGTGCACGCATTCCTAACCCTATAGGTTTGGAAGTTCCCAAACATCCACTTATCTTTCCATGTAGGTTTAGTGGCAGGAACACACACACATTCTTAATAATGTGTGTGCATTCCTAGGAATGTGTGCGCATTCCTCTGCTAAAGTTTTTTTAAAGGGACACGTGCACGATTTGTGCTCATTTGCAAAAAACACACTCATGTTTTTACTTTCATTGAGAAAATAGAGAGGGTCTATAAAGGAGCAACAAGGTGAGGATATTTCCACCCTGTCCTGGTCTAGCTAGATATGTTTTTTTCTCAATTTAGTCATTTCCAATTTAGTCTTTTTCTCCCAATAATCTAAATTATAGAAATTTGTAGTTTTCTATTACAATGAAAAAACCAACCTAATTTACATGTGATGGTTTAATAAATTGCATCATATATAACAAAATGGAACCATGATACAATGTAAGCTACTCAGAAGAAAAACAAGAAGAGAAAAACCTCAACCCACCACAACCATCCAATGTAAATAGTCAAATTGATGAGGGGTTGGTCATATTAAAAACCCTTGAGGAACAATTAAGGGACACTAGAGATTCTAGAAAAGTCTCCTTGGCCACTTCTTTGGACATAATTGTGAAGTCCATCGCAAGTGCCCAAGGGAAATTGACCTTTATTTCTGATTATAGGGAAAGAATGAATGAGTACTATAACATTGGTTTGGATAGAAACCAAGTCAGAGACTTGAGCATTTGAAAACAACAAATATTGACTATTTTTAGGGATCCTAGAAATGGACAAGAACTACCATTGAACAAAAAATGCCTCTCCATTGACTGGTGCATCCATCCACAACTTATCCAAAAATATATGGATAGGTGGTATATGGTATTTGATAAAAATCCCTAAAATAATAGGGAGGTGCGCTTATATTTCATGAGAAAATTGTGGGATGAGTTTATTTTGGGTAAGAATTTCAACTACTTTGATATGGGTGACTTCCAGGGGGTGGGTGGAGGGTCCACACAGGAGTGAGAGCATGTCAGGTATGATTCCATGTTAGGTCCATGCCCCCCAAGGCGAAGGCATGACCCCCCTACCTAGCATCATCCTATTGGAGAGAGCTTGCAAGAGGTACAACTAGCCATTTCATCATTGACTCATAGCCTAGTGCAAGACAATAGATTTGTTGCACTATCTTGGTAGGAGGTGCCTTCCAATGACATTGATAGAGGGGTTGGAGCTTCAACATGCACAACAAAGTACAACTAGAAGAGGGCACATGGACATAGAAGTCATCCATGTGAAACTCACAGATGCTCGAGCTCAGGGCAGACATTCTGTGGGCCTATAAAGCTAAGTGGAAAACATAGCTTCATAGAGGAGGTTAGTATCTTAACCCTCTCTATGTTATTTATCATATGTATTTATTTTGTATGATGTGTATATATATATATATTTTTTATTGTATGTTGTTTTGCAGTTGTTATGTCTGAGTAGTAGACCCTCTACGTCGATGGATGCATCAATGCCTAGCCCCACCAATGATGCATTAGTAGAAGCAACCTTCTCATTGAGTGCACCCCAAACACAAGTATGTGTCACATTTGATAAATTCACCATCACCATTTCTTTATTTTATGGCATCCTCAAATTTTTAATGTTCTTATGTGTCTACAGGATTTGAGACTAGGAAATGTCGAGGAATGTCCATATGGTATGGAAAAGTCACCTACATCACGCGTACCATGTGTAGAGTTAAATATCATGCAATTCTCAATTTTTTTGTGTTTATGTTTTTGAATTTTACTATTTGGTACTAATAGTTCAATATTATTAATATGAATGCAGAATGCATAAGTATTTTCTAGATATAGTACTACTGCACTCCCTAGGCACCTGGGCCTTGCTTCTAGGTTCCCTTTATCTAGGCCTAGGGAGCTTCAATCACTTCTACATCCTGTGAGGGCTTATCGTATCCCACCCCCAACATCTCTCTTATTGCACACATCCTCATTGGATTCACACACAGGCTACCCATCTAGGCCACCTCTTCCATCACATCCATATACAGTGGATGTACCTGTATTCCACCCACCCCCACCACCATTTCTACTGGCCCCATCCATCAATGCTTCTATAGTAGAGGTTTCCTTGAAGTAGTTTGTACAACCTAGTGCTCCATTTTCCAACGAATCTCCATCAAGGCCCGAGATATTCATGGTGAGATAATGTATGGATGACAATTTTTTATGTATCATGAATTTGATTTTGCACATATTTGTTTAATTTTATTGACTTGAACCTTGTAACTAATGTTGGGTGGCATCGTAGAGAGATTGGGCTTGCGGAGGAGGGTAAGACCCTCATGATTGACAATAGCATATGTGGTGACTTGTCTTAGGTTAAATTACAAAGTATCATTTTGTATGTCTATTAATCCATTGAGGAAAAAAACTTATAACAATGTTTTGTCTTTGTGTAGTCTCTAAAGCATCGAAGCATGCTCAGGCCTAGAACCATTCGAGGTGCTTCCTCAAGCAAGAGAAGAATGATATATTTCCAGGATGCTTCTGATGGTGGAGAGGGTGGCAGTGGTCAATGATTGACCAACAACTGCCATTTTGTATCCATGCCACCATATGGATGATTTATATGTTAGGACACTTGTTGTCACTTTGTATATTGGGCACGATGTGTCATTTTGTAAAAAATGTACAATTTAGATGACGTTGAATATATATATAGACACACATTTCATGGCACGTGTTTTTATGAATCTCATTGTTTCTGCATTTTATGTTGATGAATATATGAATTTCAAGGTATTTGAATTTTAAAGTGAATTTTATGTGTATTAATCCCTTGATTTTATTCTAAAGTGATTATAAATACTTGTCTGACACATTAACGAATATCTTATGGTGTAAAAGATTGCTATGTGCTAAATCCATAAGAAATTAATGGTTCTAAAGTAGCATTCCTTGCTAACCAACCATGTATCTCTACACCATCGATAGATCATTCCTTCTGAATTATTTGCATGAATGTTGTGGATATCCATATTCTAACTCACAACCAACAATATGGACTACCTCTTGAATTATCTCCATCTAAATCCAATGACAATCCACCCTCAAATAGTGGTCACTTGAAAATATTGTGACCTAAAAAATGGCATATTACAATATTTTATTATAGAAATAATTTTTCTCATTTATCTTGTACATAATTGTAAATCACTTAATAATCTTAGCTCAATGTTATGTCAAATTAACCTCCATAACTAGTACTAGAATTACTCAATTATGAGCATGACATAAGCTAATATTCAATTATGAAAGTACACAACATTTGGAAAACCCAAACACTACATATCTATTTAGAATATGAAGTACATGCACCTACCAATATCTTATCACGGGTTGTTACAAGTTGGGCTCTTCAAAACCTAGTCTTCCCTTGACATTCCTTTGAGATGCCTAGTTGTTAGTTTCTTAGTTGATTCAATCTATAGTTTTACCATTTTCTTGGGAACACACATTATTCCCCTCTTTCTATGCATGACATATATAAAATCATTTGATTTATGTGTAACCCTTCATAAATGCCAAAGAGACTAGTCAATGAATCATTAATGCACTCATGTTTGCTTAGGTTGTGTAGTGGGTATATGTAAATTTTTTTAAACCCATCAATTATTAATAACATTTATTCATTCTTCCATGATTTCCACCAAACATATTGATTTTGATCAATACAATGAGAGAGTTCACATGAAAACTAGATCTTATAATGAGTATCATTTTCCACCTACTAATAAAGGTTTGAGGTTACATTTCATGACACACCATAGAAATTAATGCTATGCTACCAAAATTCCTCCAGGGAGACTTGAAAACATTATTATTTTGCCTTCACCATCTATGAGATTTTATTGCACATGCCTACCCAATTTTTGGGTTAGAGAACACAAGGAGACAAAGGACCCTCCCAAACCCAATCCCACAAACCTGTTCATTCCATGCCATTTCCATGCCATGCCATTGCCATGCCTTTTCATACCATGTAATGCCATTTCCACACCATTTCCATGCCATTTCCATGCCATGCAATTCCATTGCCACACCATTTCCATGTCATTCCATTTCCATGCCTTGCCATGCCATTTCCATGCCTTTCCATTGCCATGCCTTTCCATGCCATGCCATTTCCATTCCAATGCTATGCATTTCCAATCCATGCCATGGCATGTCATTCCATTTCCATGTATTTCCATGCCATTACCATGAATTTCCAAGCCATGATATGCCATTCCATTGTCATGTAGATTCCCATTTTAATATATACAACAATAAATATAAATTTCCATAACATTATGCAAGGAAAAATTCAAATCAAAATGTGGATTGCATNTTTCCATGCCATTACCATGAATTTCCAAGCCATGATATGCCATTCCATTGTCATGTAGATTCCCATTTTAATATATACAACAATAAATATAAATTTCCATAACATTATGCAAGGAAAAATTCAAATCAAAATGTGGATTGCATTGAAACAAGAATAACAAAAAAAAAACCTTTCTCATCCCAATAAATAAGAAGCATTTTTTCTAGGGATATATGACTTAAATTTATATCACAAAGTTCCTTTCCATCCAATGAATTTTTTATGACATTTTAAGTGTAGGTGATAAAGTTTGCATGCCTTTCCAAGCCATGTCACGTCTTTCCTTGCCTTGAGTTTCCATGCCACGTCGTGCCTTGCCTTGCCAAGCCATGCCATTCCTTTCCATGCCATGCCATGCCATTGCATTCTTTGCCTTGCCATGCCTTACCTTTCCATGCCATGCCATGACATGACTTTCCTTGCCATGCCTTGCCTTTCTTTTCCATTTCATGACATACCATGCCATTCCTTTCCTTTCCATGCCATACGTTTCCTTGCCATTGTTCCTTTGCCATTCCATGCCATGCCATGGCATGCCTTTCCTTCCATGACATGCCATGCCATGACATTTCCATGCCTTTCCATGTCATGACATTTCCATGCCATTTCCATTCTTTTCAAATCCATGCCATGTCATGCCATTTCCATCCCATTTCCTTTCCTTCCCATGCCATGCCTTTCCTTGTCATGTCATGCCTTGCCTTTCCATTTCATGACTTTCATTGCCATTCCATGCCTTGCCATGCCATGCCTTGCTATGTCATGCCTTTCCTTTCCATTACATGCCATTCCATGCCATTACCACTCCATTTCCATGCCTTTCCATGCCATTGACATGCCTTTTCAATCCATGCCATGCCATGCCATTGCCACGCCATTGTCATGCCTTGTCATGCTATGCCATTTCCATGATCTAGGTGGATATAGGTAGCTCACATACATTTCCATGATCTCTTCCAACTGGCTCACATACATTTTCATCTTGGCAGTTTGTTTCTAGCTTTTCGGGTCCTAAACTTTTGGGGTCATTTTGAGACCCTAAAAAATGTTTTTTGGGCCCACCATAGTCACACTGTAGATGGAGTTAGAGTGTGGTGTAAAAAAAATTATTCCTCGAATATTCCTTTCCAACATGCTATTGTGGTACTAAAATGGAGATCGTATACAAAAGTTACAACCCTAGGAAGTTAATGTACCAACTTACCCCATCGGGGCCCACATGACTTTTGGCACTTCATCTCCTAGGGTTAGGTTTTTGGATTTCTAGGGTTTTCTTATTAATTATTGATGCTAAAAAGGCCCAAAGGCCTCATTGCAATGTTCTCAAGAGAATGTGTGTAGCCACCACATCTCTTCTCAGATATTAGCTACCACCATTCGAGAAAGATTGTTTCATTATGAATTTTACAGTTTCAACAAATTTCTTTATTGAATAGGAGCTAAGTTTCACTGTATCTCTATTATTGTTCTATGTATATCTATTTTAATGCTATAGATCTGTGTTTCATTTTGTTCCTCTCATAAATCCATATTAGTGGTATCATAGTGATTTTCTCTCCATTTGTTTCTTTGTGATTGTCCCCAACGAGGTCAGGGTATAAGAAGTTGGGAATCGAACCAGTTAAGACATTGCAAGATTAGCCTTCTCGGACCCGATGGCCACCCATGGGGGAATAAAACAGAGACAATGGGGTGGGATATCCCTTTAAACTATTTATCGAGGAATCCCTCGCATGAAAAAGGAATGAGATGATGGATAATTTTGTGCAAATCTTTCGAGGACTACCAACATGCAATGCATCTTCGTTGAGAGGACGTGCCGCCCCCTTCAAGGTAGATATCAATTTTAATATTCTTATATTTGAAGGTCAAATAGATGTAGATGTTGTAGAAAAATGGTTAAACCTTATAGAAGGGTATTTTTCTGTCCATAACTTTTCCGATAAAGAAAATATTACATTTGTGCTCCTTAAGGTCATCCCCCATGTTAAACATTGGTTGGAGGCTTTCTGTGAGAAAAAGGCAATAGAGGAATCTACATTATTTGTAGTCGCACCCACTTGGGTTTATTTTAGGGATGCTATTAAGGAAAAATACTACCTTGTTGGAAGTTATGATGACTTATATACAAGATGGACCACACTGTGGTAGGAAAGGGACCAAAAAATGCTAGAGTTCACCAATATCTTCCATACCTTACACACCAAGATAGATATCAAAGAATCTGAGTGTCATCTGGTGATCAAGTCCCACGACGGTATGCATAGATACATCCATACAAAAATGGATTTTCTCGACATCTCATCCTTGGGTGCGGCTTATCGATATGATGTTAAAATAGACCATAATCGTAAACACAAGATGCGACAGTTTGGGTCTGTGAACCCCCCATAGAAGAAGCAAGGAAACTGCGGCCCTAAAAAGTATAACAAAGGGAATATCAAGGATGGAAAACCTCAAGAAAACTAGTTTAAGCCACAAACAAAGAAGGACAATGGGAAGATAAAGAAATACATTGGGAATTGGTGCGAGTTCCATAAGAGATCCTAGAATAACACCATTGAATGTTGCTCAAAGCAGTCATTGGTGGTCAAAGTGAAAGCCTCTGAATCAGATGTGGGCTCCAACTCTGAGTCAGAATGAAAGAAAGGGAGATAGATCATTGACACAGAACCCAGTTCCACCGTTGCTACCACCAAGGTCCAACCTGGTGAACCTGATGATCCAAAGGAAGGTGAATGCCTCTTTCATTAACAGATGTGGGTGAAGGGTACTTCTATGCACTTCATCGTTGATAGTGGTATCCAAAATAACCTCATCTCAATGGAGGTCATCAATCATTTGGATATTCTGACAACACCACATCCACAATCGTACACCATCGGATGGCTCCACCAAGGGAGCGATCTCTACGTCAGCCAATCCTGCCACCTATTTTATGGCATCAAGCCCTTCAAAGATGAGGTATTGTGTGACGTCACCCCCCTTGAAGTTTGTGATGTTCTTTTGGTCCAACCTTATTTATGGAAACATCATGTTGTATATGAGTCTAGGCCTCATAGTTTTATTATTATTTTGGAAAATAAATTGTACATGATACCCTAGGTATTCCCACCTACTGCCATTTCCTTGATCTCTTCCAAGAAATGTAGAAATGTCATCTCTTAGATTGAGAAGTTTTTATTCTTCATGATTCACACTCAAAGTGAGAGGAAGTTCGCAACCACATCCATGGCCTCCACGACATGTATCTCCATGCAGTAGAAGTAAGTAGATAAGGTCATGGAAGAATACACAGACATATTCTCCTCACCCACTAGGGTACCTCTGCACTGTCAAGTCAAGCACAAGATCCAAGAGCTTATCAGAAAGGGGCACATCTAACCAATCTCATCACCTCATGGAATCCCAATCATGCTTGTGTAGAATAAAGAAGAGACTTGGAGACTCTACATTGATTACTGGTCCCTAAATAAAATCATAGTCCAGAACCAACACCCAATTCCCCAAATTGATGATCTCCTTCAACAACTCAAGGGGGAACAAATACTTATGTAATATTGATCTGAAGTCTGGCTACCACTAGGTCCCAATAGAGAAGACTGATATGTGGAAGACTTCCTTTAAGTACAAAGAAGTTCTTTTTCAATGGATGGTCATGCCCTTTGGCTTGACAAATTCCCCAACAACTTTCATGAGGATGATGGATGATATATTGTGGCCTTTCACCAATTATTTTGTGGTGGTGTATTTAGATGACATCCTCATATTCAAAAAGATTTAGGTGGAACAGTTGCAGCATATTCAACATGTTCTGCACACTTTGCGACAACACAAGCTATATGAAAATTTGGAAAAATGATCCTTCAACATGAATTGGTTCCAATACCTCTGTTACATTTTTTATGAGCATGGTGTGCATGTTGATATAGTCAAGATCCAGTTCATTCGTGACTGGCCATCCCCGACCACACTCATTGATCTTAAGAGCTTCTTAGGCCTTGCCAATTTCTATCGCAGGTTCGTGTTGGGATTCTCCCTCATTGCACGATCCCTTATCCAAGTGACCATGGGTGGTGGCAAGGAAAATCTCATGTTTGGCCAGTGGAAAAAAAAAGAATTCGATGATTTGAACCAACGCTTTTGCTCAGGCCCGATGCTCTCATTATCTTACCTGCAACAACCTTTTAAGATTGGGATGGATGCCTTAGAATATGTTGTGGGCACATTTCTCACTCAACATGCACTCCCCATGTCCTATCATAGTGATACACTATCAGATACCGTTCGCAAGTACCCCACTTATGACAAATAAATGTACTCCATTGTACAATCCTGCTGCCAATGGAGGCATTACATTATTGGGAAGGAGACAGTCATCCACACTGATCATAATCCTCTGCATTTCATGCAGACACAAGGAAATTTTTTGAATAACCTCCATCAGATGTGGTCCACATACTTGCAAAAGTTCCATCTCAACATCAATTATAATCTAGGGAGCATCAACTGCATCATTGACTGCCTCAGTCGACCTATAGTTGCAACACTAACCACAGTGCTACACTCCTATGGACATGAGACCTCTGGATGGCCCCAACTCTATGAGAGAGATCCTGACTTCTCCACTACCTACCATATGTTGGGTACAAACATAGTTGTCACTAATTTCCATATTCAGGATGGGTTGTTGTGCCACCTGGGCCATATCTTCGTCCCATCAAGAGAGAAATTGAAGCTGATTTGGGAAGCTCACTATAGTTAGGTGGAAAGACACTTTGGCATATACAATACAGGGGAAGTGCTCCAACAACATTTCTATTGGCCAAAACTTTGACATGATGCTAGCAAGTATATTAGGTCTTGCATGAACTGTGCCATTGACAAACCGATAATTAAGAAACAAGGCATGTACACCCCTCTTCCTACTCCTGACAAGCCTTAGGAATCCATCTGGATGGACTACATGTCCGACCTTCCTTCAACCAAGCAGGGAAATGACTGTGTTTTTGTGGTTGTTGATCAATTTTATAATATGGATATTATGGCCGCCTGCAAGAAGAGCATCATAGAGGATGCCATTGCCAATATTTTATTTGAATGATTGTGGGTACATTTTGGGATACCTCAAACCATCATCTTAGATCAGGATAGTTGGTTCCTTAGCACATTTTGGTCGATCCTCTGGTCATGGTTGGATACCAATATCACCAAATCCATAGCCTTCCACCCCAAAACAGATGGCCAAATTGAGGTCATCAACAGGATGATTGTGTATATCTTGCACATGTACAATTCCAAGAATCCACACACATGGGATGAGAGTCTTCCCTATGTTCAACACAGTTACAACAAAACCATACATAGCTCAACTGACCATAGGACATTTCAGGTGGGGTTGGGATTTCAACCATTGGGTCCCATGGATGTTGCATTATTCCTTGCATCCACATAGAACGAATCATCCCATACTCAAGCTGAAGATGACAAAGACACCCAATTCATTGAATGAATCCATCACATACACCAACTGGTTTAGAATATTTTGTATAAGTCCAATGCAAAGTACAAGTAGCACCATCATCAACATTGGGTGCCACACAAGTTTCAGGTGGGCGATAAATTTTGGTTGGATTTGTAGAAATAACACCTTACAAGATCCCATTGAAATATTCATCCACTTCATACACATTCCCCCCTTCCTTGGCTTGCACCTAGTGTTTAATGCAGACCTCCTTCGGCCATAGTTCCCACCATTATTGGACACCTCAGAGATATCATAACAACTAACACCGACATAGATTAACCCTAAATGCATGGAATAGGAATCCACTGATCAGAGAATGAACACATAGGTCAAGGGTACTCACCAAAAGAAGCTTCAAATTTATCGTGTTGTCAAAGCGGGGAAACTCCTGCACCAATGAAAGTGGCTCACCCGGGGCCAAATTCAACAGAAATTTCCTCATATAACGGGGGAACTTAATACAATGAATAACATTGATTCCTAAGGGGGGAGGATTGGTCCATGTGGATATCGGTTTCCACCCACCTCTTCCAACTATCTCACATATAGTTTTCATCTTGGAATTTTTTTTTTATCTTTTCAGGTCCTAAATTTTTGAGGTCATTTTGAGGCCCTAAACAATGTTTTTTGGTCCCACCACAATCACATTGTAGAAAGATTAAGAGTGTAACGAAATAATTTGCAGTCCTTAGATAGACCTTTCCAACAACTATCGTGCACCTAAAACAAAGATCATATGCAAAAGTTACGACCCTGGGAAGTTAATGTACCGACTTACCCCGTCAGGACCCACATGAATTTTGGCGCTTCATCTCCTAGGGTTAGGTTTTTGGATGTCTAGGGTTTTATGATTACTTATTGATGCTATAAAGGCTTGGAGGCCTCATTGTAATGTGCACAGGAGAATGTGTGTAGCCACCAAATCTCTTCTCATAGATTAGCTACCACCATTTGAGCAAGATCGTTTCATTCTACATTTTATAGTTTCATCAGATTTATTTATTGAATAGAAGTTAAGTTTCATTGTATCTCTGTTATTTTTCTCTCTATATATGTGTTAATATTATAGATCTTAGTTTCATTTTGTTCTTCTCATAAATATGAATCATGTCATATCTTTTCATTCCATGCCATTGCATCCCATTGTCATGCCATGCCATTTTCATGCCTTGCCAAGACAATAAATTATATCAACTAAGTTACAATAGGAAAAATATAACAACCCTTAAAACAAGTGATCATTAAATGAAAGGGTGCTGAAAATGCAAGCCTAAAATAGGGTTTAGACAACAAATTCTTGTTGAAATGCAAGATGGCACATAACAACCCTAGAATATTCAAGACATCAAGCCAAAAAAGGATGAAAAATATGATAGAAATGTAATAAAAGGTGTCAAGGTGTATTCTAAGGGTGAAATATGACAACTAAACCCTATACGTCAAGCTAAAAATTATGGAAATTGAGGGTAAGTCCTAATCTAAACAAAAAATTGAGGGTTTCAAGACAAGTTTAATTCAAGAAGAATACAAGATAGCATGCAATATCACCACTTTGATAAAACATTATTTAATACATTCAAGAAATAGCCATCCACAAAACTTGAAATAATGACTTAGACCTAGACCTAGGCCTAGAACTAGAACTAGACCTTGCCTTGCCTTGCCTTTCCAATCCATGATTTTCATTTCCATGCCATGCCTTTCCTTTCCATCTCATTCCTTTCCTTTCCTTCACTTGCCATGCCATGTCATGTCATGCCTTATCTTTCCATGCCATTGCCTTGCCTTGCCATGCCATGCCATTTCCATTTCCATGCCATGCCATGGCATGCCATTTCCATTCCATTCTGTGCATTTCCATGCCATGCCATTTCCATTCCAATCCAATAAATGATATTAACTACGTTAAAAAAAGTCAACGGGAAGTCCCAAACTCCACAAATCAATAAGGAAAATATAGTTGTTATAAAACTTGTGATTAAGATGTTTAACTTCAGCAACATGACAAGTTACAATAGGACAAATATAACAACCCTTAAAACAAGTAATCATGCGATGAGAGGGGGATGAAAATTAAATCCTAAACTAGGTTTTAGATAACAAATGATTGTTGAAATGGAAGATGGAACACAACAACCCTAGAATATTCAAGACACCAATCCCTAAAGGGATGAAAATTATGACAAAAATGTAATAAAAGGTTTCAAGGTGTATTATAAGGGTGAAAGATGAAAATTAAACCCTATACATCAAGCTAACAAGGCAGGAAATTGAGGGTAATTCCTAATCTAACCATGAAATTGAGGGTAATTCCTAATCTAACCATGAAATTGAGGGTAATTCCTAATCTAACCATGAAATTGAGGGTTTCAAGACAATGTTAATTCAAGAAGAATACAAGATAACATGCAATATCACCACTTTGATAAAAGATTGATTTAATATAGTCAACAAATAACCATCAATGACTTAGAAAGAACACTTGAAAGGTAAATCAATGACCTATACCTACACCTTGCCTTTCCTTGCCTTGCCTTGCCTTTCCTTGCCTTGCCTTGCCTTACCTTGCCAAGTCATGCCTTGCCTTGCCATGGCATGCCATTCCCTTTCCATGCCATGCCTTGCCTTGCATTCACTTTCCATGCCATTCCATGCCATGCCTTGCCTTGAATTTCCTTTCCATGCCATGCCATGCTTTTCCTTGCCTTGCTATGCCATGCCATGCCTTTTCATGTCATGTCATGCCTTGCCTTGCCTTTCCATGCCATTCCATTCCATTCCATGTCTTTCCTTGCCTTGTCATGCCATGCCATTCCTTGCCTTGCCTTGCCAAGCCATGCCTTGACATGCCTTGGCATGCCATGCCATTCCATGTATTTCCTTTCCATGCCTTTGCTTGCCATGCACACTACCTAGTGTCATAAAATTTGCACACTACCTAGTGTCGGACTAAGTGTTGCACTTATGTCACCTTTTCATTAAGGGTCACAATTATGTACATTTGCGTTGATGAATGTCATAATTAAAAAAAAACACTTTCCTAAGTGCCTCATTTATGTTTCATCACTCATACACCTTGGAACAACACTTTGGCATCATCCCTAGCCATTAGAGAGAAGAAAAACTCATTTTGGAGGTCGAAAATATGACTTTTCCCCTCACTTTTTGGCCTATTTGGAAGAGGGATGCCCCCTTACCATGTAGTAGGTAGAATCCTCCCTCCCTTATCAATTATAAGGGAGATTATAGGATGCCATGTCTTCCACTCTAGGGGAATGTTCTTCATGTTAGGATAGTTTTAACCAATTCCTCCTTTTTCTTTGGGAACAGTTCCGAGGATCTTTGGGTTGTCATGGTTTGAGATGACTCATGGATTTGAGTTCCTCCATTTTTGGAAATAAATCCTAAACTAAGGAGGAATATCCTCAAACATTCCCTTAATTCCCTATGTTGGTTAAGCCCCCCAAGGTCCTATATAAACTAGGCCCCTCAAAGTTGAAGGGAGTTCATGAAGGATACCAAAATTTTGATCTCAGACTTCAGAAGTATTCTAACAGTTCATAGAAGGGGATGGAAATAAGAAGCGTGGATGAAGACTTGCAACACATCACAATTGTAAGTGTTTCATGTTTCTCATATTAATAAATAACTTAGTCTATTTCCATACATCTATCTTATTCATTCTTTCATGCATGTGTCTAATTGTGTTTCAAGTGGGATTGCTATCATCTAACATTAGGTAGTAGTGGTAGAGAGTTTTTCTATCCATTTTACAGGTTCATATTCATGTTCGAGGTGTGGATATGGATTTAAAGCTTTGGAACAATGAGGACAAGCTATGGGAAAAGGTGTCAATCCCCTTTCTTTTCTCTCTATCTCTCTCTGCAAGTAAATAAATAGAATAGATGGAGTTTGGAATGTTATTTTCTATTTGTTAAAACTATTTTTGTTGAAGAAAACCCAGCTAAGGAGAGCTCAAACTATCTGCAGGGGGAGATATCCCACAACAATTTTTGGAGACTCCACTGGGGAGAAAGTGTTTCCTTGGTTTTTAGTCTCTTTCCTTTTGCAATACTGATTTTAATGCTTGATTTTTGAGGTTCTCTGTGTTTTCACCCTCTTTGAGTAGTTTACAAATTAGATATACTGTTGTAAACCTGTACCAAACAACCTGTACCAATAACCTGAATCATGCATCAACCTGTACCTCAACTTGTAATCAACCTGTACCATAAATAAGTGCATCAACCATGCACCAACCTGTACCAACCAACCTGTAATCAAGTTGTACCATAAAAAAGTGCATCAAACATGCACCAACCTGTACCTCAACCTGTACCATGAATAAGTGCATCAACTATGCACCAAACCTGTACAAATAACTTGTCACAACAACCTTTCACAACAACTTATCCAAACAACCTATCACAACAACCTGTCCAATCAATTTTATCAACCAAATCATATCTACTCACCAAGACAACTCACCAAGATGTGCATCAACCAAGTATAACACAACAACTCATAATCATCACCAAGATCAATATGTGCTTCTAATAATACAAGTATGCTACATCATCCATAACCATGTGTCAAAAATACTACTAATAAGTGCCTCCAACCATGTACCAAGTATGTACCAATCATGTATCAACTACTCATCAACTATGACTCATCAGTATGTACCAACATCATCAACTATACACTTCATGTATGTGCCAACCCATCAACTACTTGTCTCAACCATGTACCTGACATGTGCCTCAACCAAATGCCCCCATCAATTTCATCATCCAAATCTGATTTGTAAATATATAATAGACCTGGTGTATATGATCACATTCCTGCAAAGCTTCCTTAATTTTAACAACAAGAGACTATCATTTTCATCAAACTTTTCTTTAGTCTCACATGCCTAGTTTTGGATTAGTCAACAACCCTAACTTGAAATAATTATAACTTTGTACCTGTAATGAATAAATATTTGAAACTGATACAAAATGTTCTTTAGTTTGTTTTATGCAATTCCTACAGGCTTCACTACTTGGAACCTCCCAGAAGAGGAGTTATGGCAAGAATGGCATACCTTGTTGAATTATGTCTTATTCTAGAGAGAGACCTTGTAGAGCGTGCCCCTCAAAAAATATTTGTTGAATCGATCTAAAAAAGTTACAAAACCCATTACATACTATACTCTAACAAACACATTTTTTCTTACTGAATTTGGATCTGTTATGAATAAGTTATGACGTTTTTACCCGAAACAATTGTTTTAGACTAGTTTCAGGACTAGCCACAAACCCTATTTTCCACGGAGTGTAACTCCAAAAATACAACGACCCACAAGCTGAATTTTTTACCACAGATACTTGCATATGTTTCCTCAATTTCGTAGCAATTTCACAGTATGAATATTTCTAGAAAAATAGTTATAGAGAAAATGGTGAGATGACCTGTAAATAACATACCTTAGAAAGCATCATCAAAATAATTTATCCTTCCTTGAATTTTGACCTTCTTTTCTTCACCTTCCCTCATAAATTTGGCTTAGATATCCTTTGGTTACCTTAGAAACCTATATATATTCAATATGCTCAAGTGGTATGTAAAATGAGAGAGCCTTGCCTCTTATTTATACTCTCCAATTAGCTTCCTTAAAAACATCTTCTAGGTCACTTTGCCCACTTTCCTTATTTTAGGGTTAACCCACTTCTAATTTATATATTAAATTTATTATTGAAATAATTTATTTTGTATTCAATTTGAATTATAATACACTCATCACTTCACTTTATTATTTACCTTTTAAAATCTCTTAAACCACTTTGACTACTTTGACCTTTTGGGGTTTCTAGATGACTTATGAGGGTCCTCCAACTTCGTAAGGCCATAACTCTCAAACCATGAGGAGTTATGTGACGTTATACATACCAAAAAAAATGGAATTATGTGTACTATCCATATAGAATAGTATTACCTAAAAATATATCAAAACTCATACCGTTATCCATCAAACAAACTTGGATCCATTACGCAAACCTGGGTTCTCCAACTTCTCATGGCCATAAATCTCTAACCGTGAGGAGTTATGTGACGTTCCACATACCACCAAAAATGGAATGACAATAACTATCCATCTAGGATATTTTCATTAAAAAATTCACTAACATTCATCTCATTATTCCACAAATAAGCATGGGTTCTCTAACCATACTTCTAGGATAACTCAATCCTCAAAGCGTCTTCCCATGATGGATTTCACCATAAGGGGACCACTTTGGAGTTCATCCATTTGAACTTATTATCAACCATGAAAAGAAAATAATGAGTCATCTTTACATAAAAAAAACTTGGTTCCATTACCCAAACCTTTGTGCTACTAGAATTCGCTACCGTACTTTCTCCAAGGGTTGACATCAATCACTAAGGGTTGACATCAATCTACAATATCACTCTCCAATAGTTGAAATCAATGATAACCAAAAATCCATACCAACTATCCATCAACCTAATCCAATTTTTTGACAGTTTAGAGCCATGAAACCCCCCCTAGTGTCCTACAGAGCGTCCCCTCCTTAGGGACCTTCCCTATTTAATCCCTGAGGAGCATCATGGATGCTCTTTGCTATTCTATTGGGGAGTGTTCTCCTTCCTTTGGATGCCCTGTCTTATTGATTACATGAGTGTTCCCCTATGTTTGGAATGATTTTTGGCCCTTTTCCTCTTTGTTCTTGATTCTTGTTGACTCCGAATTAGGCTTGAGATACTTGTTGGATTTCTTAGGAATTTGTTTGTTTGAAAGGTTTTTTTATTATCACTTTTTTTCTTTTGATAATCTATTGTCTTGGATTAAATTGTGAAAGGTAAAACATTCAAGTTTCATCTGATCCTTGGATGCATTTTTTGTTTTCATTGGTTTTGATTTTTGGGTGATTTTCCAATCATTAGAGTTTTGTCTTTTTCTTTCTAAAAACTTTCAATTTCTTTTCTTGTCAGTTTTGAAAGTTCCTTTCATTAACTTGGAGACAATATAGTGCATAAAACCTTGTTATTTCAGTTTTCATTTTGGAAATTGTGGATCCATCAAGTCAATTCTGAATATTTTAGGGCCTGTTGCAATATCAATTGATCTCAGGTATGTTGGTTTTAAATCCCTTTTTAGATTTATTGTTTTATTTCGAACTGTCTTCTTAAATAAGTGTTAGAGTTCATTTCTACGTTTGATTATTTTGGTTTTCGAGCTTGTGAATGCATCTTTGCTTCTTCTTTATATCATCCTTGAACTCTTTCATTTCATTTGAAAGCAAAGAAGAATTAAGAAATTTCATTTGATTACAATGAATTTTAGAGCCAAACAAAGAGAATTTGATTGCATTCTACTTAACAACATTGTCTTGAGCATATTCTTGGGATTTATGAATTGTTTTTGTACTGGTTGTTGCATTGCATTGGGTTTATGCATTTGGGAATGGAAAACATACTCTTCTTCTTTCCATAGTTACCATTCATTGAAATTGAAATTTTTTCATTTCATTTTCATTTTTCATGGTTTTAAGAGTCGAGTCCAAACATCATCAATTTCACCTCCATACCCTTGAGTAAACAATAGCCATAAAATTAGCATTAATTAAAATCTATCTAGAAATTTTTCTTTCTAGGGATATGGAAACCTACATTAGATTAAGTGTAGAGATTTGGACTAGGTGGTGAAGATAACCCTCCGAAGCTATAAAAAAAACATTGAATATTGAGTTAGGAAGAGAAATCCATTTTCCACGTCACTACACTTGGCATCCCTTCTCACACAAGGGTCAATCACAAGGTCACATTGGGGCCAACGGATTAAATAACCCTACTTCATTGGTATTGGTGGAGTGTTCTTCAAGTATTACAAATGGTGTTGAAAGACACTTGGCGATCACTTGGAAGGTTTACACCTCAATCAGAGGCACCTCTTGAGGGGATTTCGGGTATTAAACGACCCTGCCCTCGCGTGTAAACCAGATTGTCGACTATTTTCCCAATATTTTGTTGTTGTAAGTGGTAAACTTAGTGGACATAATATTTAGGGTTCATACGCATATGATGGAGAAGGGAAAAGTCTTTGTTGTACCTAGAACCGACGTTGGTTAAAGTTGCTCGGGCTCCTTGGAGGGTAACCCAAGGTTGTTCTATGTGGGAACTTGTACCGGGGTTTAAGTCCATTAAGTAGGCCACCAACGTAACTATTCCACCCACCTTATCTTATCCCCTTTTCATATTGATCATGTGACGTTGGATTTCATCACCAACTAGTGGTTTCACTGTGAGGAGGTTTTTTTTCGTATGTTTGCTTCCTAGATTTTTTTAGTGTGTGTTATTTTTTTTCCCTAGAATACCTTAGTTTTAATCATTGTATATGGCATCAATATTTGGAACTACCAATGAAGGAACCCCTTTTCTTGGGGAATCTTTTGTGTTTCCTTCTTTTGGAAACATTGGTCCTCCTTATATTTCAACATTGAATCTTCCCGGACTCACTATCGGATTATCGGTATGGTTGTTTTCCACTCCAGTAATATCGAGTTCTCCTTGTCTTTCGAATGCAATCCCCTCACCCAAAGAACATCTACCTCATGTTGACCCTTCTCCTTCTTTTCCCGTTGCATCTTCTTCCCTTTCTTCTCCTTCTCCTATTGAATTTTCCCTTATGGCATCATCTTTTGGCTCGGGGGTGGCCAAATACAATGATAGACAAAGATAGTTGTGCCTATGGTTGGGTGGAAATAGGCTAACCCATCAATAGTTTCCAATTTATCTTAAACTCCCAGATAAGTGTTTCAATGTTTTTGTATATTCCATGATAAGTTCCTTGATGCTATGGAATTTATGTTTTGTCTATATGATTTTTTTTTATTCTATTCAAGTAGTGAAATTATTGTTTCATGTGCTTGGGTGACTCTAAAACCCAAAGAGATTTGTGAGAAATATATTCTATTGTCTTCCCTCTAATTGTATCTATTTTTATAGGTTGTTTTAAGTGACTATTTGTAAATTTGAGTGAGAACATAGTGATGTTTGGGAATTTGCATGAAAAACTCTCATGCGTTAGTAGTGAGGACTAAGATTTTAATGTCTCCACAGAGAATCTGAAAATAAGAATGCATAATTTATATTAAATGAATGTTTCTCCCTATAATACTGAGGTTGTGGATCAGTTATGGGAGCATGGGTAAAATCCATTAACTTCTAGCCAACGTGATAAGTTTGAGAAGGGGAGTCCTGAGATGAAAGATTGACCATAAATTTGGTTTCACAAGAATTATGTGTCTTGTATGTAATTTATTTCTTATTAAGGTATGGTAAGAATATAATTCTTACTTGGATTTACTTAATAAAACCATTTCCAAAGGCAAAGACTGAAAATCATGGCTTTTTCCTAAATAATAGTAAATACTTGCATGATTTTAGGTGGGCAATAAGTATTAGTAAAAACATAATTTTTACTATGGGATAGTTTTATTTCCAAGATAATTTAATTTTGTGGAAAGAAATTCAAACAAATAAACGCACATGTCTATATATTTTAATTTGGGATTTCCTCTTCTGGGAAAAGTATTGATTTTTCTAATTTAACGAGACATAGGAATTCAGAATAAGTGTAATTCTATAAAAGTGGAATTTTTTTATGTGAGAATATATATTTTCTATTTTTTTCAATGTCTGAGAATTATTTTCATTTCTCCCAATGTTTTAATAATATTAAACTTCCACTTGACTATCATACACCGGGAGATTGAGAACACAATGTGCATATGGTGAATGATATACCCGGGGGAAATATATTATAATGCTAACAAACCCCACTGGGCTATAGGACACCGGGAGATTGATAACCCAAGGTATGTATGGTGAATGCTATATGCAAGGGTGATATAATATAATACTAATAAACCCCACCAGGCTACCAGGCACCGGGATATTGAGAACATAAGGTGCATATGGTGAGTAATAGATCCGAGGAACAATATGACTGATATAATATAATATTGTTAAAGTACTTGGAGTATCATGCACCAGGAAAATAGAAAAGGGATGGTGCACGTGGAAAATTTTATGCCTGAGGGCGGTGCAATTATATTATAGATTTAATTGAAGCGAGGATGGTACAATTATATTATAGGTTTAATTTAATAAAATCATGGTAGATAATAATACATTAATATTATTATTAATATTCCCATCGGAATATCGGAACTTGGGACATGGTAAAAAAGGTTTGGTTAGTAATATACCCATAGTCTAGTTAAGTATAATTATAAACAATAAACCCTATCGAGACATTGGGATCCCAAAGTAAAAGGGGAAAGTAAACTCTTAGTAGTTGTCGAGATAGTAAAATAGATTAGGCCAAACTGTTAATACTTGGGGTATTAAAATTAATTAGGATTAATAATTAATAATATGAATTAAATAAATAAAATCCTAAGGCATGGATTTTTAATGTAGTGATTAATTAATCTTATTAAGATTATAAGGGTGGAAGGTGTTGCACCTGGTCTGGTGGCATGTAACCCTACCACACCACATAATTTCCACATATGATGACATGTATCCACCTCGTGTGATTCCATATCACCCATCATGTGGCAGTGTACAAGCTTGTTATGCTTAGTAAAGTCATTAAAGGGCCATAACTTTGATCTAAAGTCTCAGATCAAGGAAAATTTTGATATCGTTGGAAATCTCCTAAAGAGAAAAAGACGATGGTACCCTCTAAAAGAGGTTTCGATATGGATAAGGGAATGTTTTTTTTTTATACTCCACTCCTTTAAGAGAACCTAAGAGGTGGTTAGGTTACATAGATTATAATTTCAAGGTCTAATGAACAAGGAAGCAAGATAGATCTCATAGATTTGGCTGAGACAATAAAAAACTTGCAAAGGGAAGTACATAGCAACTACGGAGCAAGTAATGAAAATTTGATAAAGGGTTCTAGAAGAGAAGAGCTAGATTAGTGTTTGGTTGCTACAAAGTCTAAATGGATTGCAAGTAAAAATCAATAAGGATTCTCACATAAAACATGAAACCAACACATGAAAAATTTCATTAAAAGACACATGACATAAGATATTTCTACAAAAGGGGAAAATAATCTCATGTGTGACTTGTGGGATGGGAAAGTCATATCTATGTGAGAACATAGGAATGCACAAAAAAGAGTTGCAAGTCATAAAATAACAAATTCTATTTGAAAGTATTTAAAGCAATAAATCCACTTATAAATTATAGTTTGTAGTGGAAGCGTGATATAGGTGCAAGGAATTTAGTGTATGGGATAGTGAAGGATCATTCACTTTAAGAGTTCCAATGAGAAAGTGCAGCATTCCATTGGGAGCAACTTGGTGTTGAGTGGATAAAGCAGGGCTTCATAGGGAATTACTCAATTAAGTGAAGAGAGTTTTCATAAAATGAGAAAACATAATGGATAACTAGAAATAATGGAAAAATATGCCATAGTGGGAATGCTTAAGTTAGCAAAAACAGATGGAAAAACTTGGGAGATGATGATAAATATGAATGAGAAATTTTGATGCAATTGTTGTAGTAGCAATTGTGAACATGGATAACAGGATAGCAAAGGATAACAACAAAATATGGAAGGGAAGACATAAATGTAAAATTTTAGCATGTTGTAATATGGATTAATGAAGTGAAGTTTATGTCTATTTTGGTCAAAGAAGCAATGAATGGCTAATTATATTGCAGTCCTAATATTCAACTACAATAATGCTTGTACAACATCAAGAATATTGAAGGGTTCTACAAGGGTTCAACTAAAATAAAGTTAGGGATTGATTTCATTAGTGGAATAAGATGTCAATAGGACATATTAGCTAGAATTGCAGAAATCTCAAGTTGGACTTGGATAGAAGGTGCTTAGAAAGAATAAATAAGGCATGAATGATCAGAATGAGGACACACAGGGCAGTGAGAACATAAAGGAAATCAAGGAAAACTATCTACAACAAATAAATAAATAAATAAAGTTGAAATAAATATGCATTCGAGATCATGCTAGAAGTTATGCATAATTCATATAGGAAATATATAATGCATGTGCACAAGTAGGCATGTTGATAATGAATGCTTGGTGCATATAGACATACATTATTGCACATGACAATTTCTGGACATACATATTGGATGTTTGTAGACTCTGAGTAGGATGCACTTATATATGAAATAATGATGCTATGATATTTGAATGTGAATAATGATGGATTATCTATCCAGGAAAATTTTATAGCATAGTTGAAAGCGATGATGATGTCACTACTTATAACATCCATCAATATGAAGAAAAATGAGGATGACAAAATTCCAATAAAGAGGTTGGAAAAAGGATCTCAAGAGCCTCTATAGGATATTGGTTGATCAAGAAGTATCAAGTAATTTATAACATCCATGAAGGTATAAATTTGGTTCCTTATGATGCATAATGATCAGGGGAATTGAGGTAAGAATTCCATCAATCAAAATTAAATATTTGAATTGATGTGTAAATGCAGAGGGCCTTGAGTATACAATTTGTTTTAATGCTTGAATGAAATTATATGAAATTTAATTACATATTATGTTATGTTGGTTATGATATCATAACCAAGACAAGTTAGGAGACATATCCTTGATATAAAAATGGATGCCAATAGAGTTGGCCATGTGTGAGACCATAATCTGTTTGTCTATGGAAGGGATATAGTTTTATAGAAGTTCTTGATGGTCTTCCTACTTATAATAAATGTTTGGAAAACAACCTCTTTTATGACATTGAAAAGCACTAAAGGATTATATTCCTAGTGTTGTGTATTGATCAAAGAGAAAGGTATCCAAAATGATCGAGCAAGTCAATGGGAAGAGTCAGGATGATGTCTTCAGACATTGGCTAGACCTTCCAACTCACCATGGTGGAATACATGGTGTGTGTGTGTGTGTGTGTGTGTGTGGTATTCTAGAGTCAATGCAAGGGTAAATTGTGGAAATGTGGCCATGGGCATTGTCACATTCATTTATTGGTAATGTTATAGGGCATTATGTAATGGTGAATATGTTGATAATGCATAATGAATTATAGTTTAGTTCTATTTAATATGATTGTGATGTGATTAACAACTGGAAGTGATTGATTTTTTAGAGTAATATAATTTTGAGATCATTTCATGTGTTGATTGTAAATGTTGCAATGAAATGATAATGTGAATGAATAATGACAATGTGTTTCGATGAATGAAAGTTGAAATAGATTGTAGGTAGATTGGTCTTGAATATGGAAATGGTTTTATGCCATAAGTAAGACCAATAACCTATAGATACAAGAGCCAAACATTTTGAGAGGGAAAATCATGCTTAGGAAATTTGATTTCCTATATAAAACAAATTTGAAAATTAATAATATAAATTGTCGTGATGATATCTCATGATGACTGTATGTGTGTGATACAAATGGGATGATGGCCTTGAAGTTGAAAATATTAGGAAGAGGTTATTGTTATGACACCCTATGATTTACACAAGTTACATATTTCTAGTAGACTTCTTGTGATAAGTTGATGCTCTCCTTGTATGGAAAATCCTTGGCAAGATGGATCACGTGAGGGACTATATAACAAAGAAGGGGAATCTTGAGCCTGGAGGGTGACTATAGAAAGGAAGAGATAAATTGAGAATTCACATGGTAGGGTGGAAAATATAATGAAAATGTGTTAAAAAAGGATAATGAGATAAGTTATTTCCTATAGCATCTTTGTGAAGAAGATGGGTAGCCATACAAATAAGTATTAGTTAATGATTACAAATTTACTTGTGAATAAATGTAGTATTTGGAGTTGATAAATCCTATGAACAAGATTATTGTTATATGATAATATCCATAACATTTGTGATTTCATGATGGTTGTATAGGAACAAATAAAGAAAAAAGGAATGAACCGATTACTTTGAAAGAAAAGCACTAGAAGAAAACAAAGCTCAAGGAAAAAGGCATGGAATATGTAAAGTCCAGTGGAATTGTTGCATCTCATGAGAAGCAAAGTGGATTTAAAGGATGCAATGTAGGAAGAACATTTGCAACTATTTGAGTGTTTGGAGATTCCATTATCAAAACTAGAGTTCATAGAGCCACAACTATGAGACTTCTTATCCGACCTTGTGTTGGAGCCCTATGGGGAAGTGGTATAGCCTAAGGAACTATGGTGCAGATAAGGGGGAATGATTCCTTGGGTTGTGTAGGTGTAAGGGAATGAGATACGGTTGATTGGAATTATTGTGGGGATCAATAGATTGTGAAAGTTGTTGCAACTAGAGTTTCTGGAGCCACAACTATGATACTTCCTGGATAGTCTATGTTAGATCCTTGAAGGGAAGTGGTACAACTTGAGGGATTTTGAATAAGAGAAGGGGTTACACTTTCTTGGGTTGTATAGACTAATGGGAATGATATATTGATGGTTGGAATTGTTGCAATATTTACTAAACTGTGAAATCATTATGTATGGGTTTTGGGTTAAAGTTCCCATGTATATATGTCTTGGCAAGGGTGCCAAAATATATATGTTTTGGGTTGGAGAGCCTAGAATGATTAAGAGCCATTGATACTAGAATAATAATATATATGTAAATTTGTATGGTGATTTTCATTGAGGACAACGAAAAAATAAGGGGGAGGGGATGTAAATTCCCCAGTTTTAAACCCTCCAATTATAATGTAATTATGCAAATATTAATTAGGTTTGTGAGATGATGTGTGTTGGGTTAGAGAGCCTATATGGATTAACATGGTCAAGGGCCAAGATATGTAAACATTGTACATTGAAAATAATAAAATGGAATACACCGTTCACTGTAGACAGGTAAGGACTAGAGTAATGGGTGGTTATTATTCTTAATCCATATTCATTAATCATTTTTTAATTTCTTCATTTATACATTTGACTTATTAAATAATTAATCATTGAATTTGTGTAATAGTTTGGGTAAGGAAGTCATCCCACACAGTTATAACAACATGGTTTGAGTGTAGTCATCCTTGGTGGAAGTGTAAGATTCAAGCATGCATGGGAGAGGAGGATTTTTTGAGTAGGAAGAAGATAAGTTTTAACAGTTAGTAGGGAGGGATGAAAAACATAGTTGAGTGTTGGATAAGAGTGGTCAGTTTTAGTGGGTATTGAAAATCACTTGTTTGGAATCCCCTACATGTACACGAGGGATGCAATCTTCATGCAAAGAGCCAACCAGTACTAAATTATCAAGGATGGGAAGTCCTACATCACTAACACACATAAAGGGAAGTCAAATATCTCACTAGTAAGTGCCAACCAAGATAAGACGTCAATTAGTTCTAGTAATAAATATTTTTTTTCTCTTCTTAAGAGAAAATTGGTTTGATGGTGAGTCAATGAGAGAGAAGAAATCCCTGGAGGGGTGTACTAAAGATAAGAAACATGATTTAGAGGTTTCACTACATGAATATGGATAAGTGTTCAAGAATCCTAAAGGGATACCACCCAAGAGGGATGTGGAACATGAAATATATGTATTTCCAGACTCCCCATTTTCAAATATTGGGTTGTATAGATAATATATTGGATAAGTGAATGAAATGAAGAAGCAGTTGCAACATTTTTTAGAGTAGAGTGTGATTTGAGAAAGTACCTCACCTTGTGGGTCACCCATCATAATTGAGCCTAAGAAGGATGGGAATTGGATAATGTGTATCGATTATAGGGCATTCGATGAGATTACATTGAAGAATCAATACCCTCTTCCAAGGATTGATGATTTGTTGGACCAACTGCAACATACTAAGTACTTCACTAAGATGGATTTGAAATTATGATATCACTAGGTACGAGTCAAAGACGAAGATACTTGGAAGATTGCATTTAATACAAGGAAAGGTTTGTATGAGGGGTTGGTTATGCCATTTGTTTTATGCAATGCATCAGATACAATTATGAGACTAATGAATGATGTTTTACACCCTTATCTAGATTCATTTGATATTGTTTATTTGGATGATATATCATTTTATAGTGCTACCTAGGAGGAGAACATATCAAATATTAGGTAGGTGTTAGAGACTCTGAAAAATCACTAAATACTGACCAATCTCAAGAAATGTGTGTTTTCTCAACAATATTTGGTGTATTTTGGGCATGTGATCGATGGAGGGGAGATCAAGATAGATCCCGCAAATACGGAGGCCATCATGAAATGTCTAGTTCCTACAAATGTCACAAAAGTTAGGATTTGGTTTTGGTATCACAATAGTTGCGAAAGTTCATATCTTCATTTTCAGTGGAAGTTGCACCACTCCATGCCATAACAATCAGTGGTAAGAGGTTTTAGTTGGGGAAGAATCAATAGAAGGCCTTTGATGAGATGAAAATAAATATCATTCAAGCACTAGTGCTTGCAATACCAAACTTGTAGAATCCCTTAAAAGTGGAGATAAATGCAATTGGGTATTCCATGGGAGCAGTATGGATGCAAAGAGAAAGTATCGTCTACTATCATTGAAGTATTTCATGGGGAGGTTCTCAAATACCCTACCTATGACAAGGAGCTTTATGCCTTGGTACAAGATGTAAAAAAGTGTAAGCACTATCTGATGGGAAAGGAGACCATCATCCACAAATATCAGCAACCACTGCAGTATTTGCAAGCCTAGAGTAAGCTATAACAAACTAGGCATTACAAGTGGATGGGGTGTTTACAACAATTTCATCTAGTCATCAAGTATAAGAAGGGTAGAATAAAAGTGTTGGAAGACATGATTTCACGACCACCCACATCCAAGATTACATATTTTGGAATTTTAATGCACATGGATCCTTTTACCCATGAAGCATACAAAGAGGTATACACAGAATATGAAGACTTCAAGGAGGATTTTTAGAAGATAAACAACCAAATTCATATATACGAAGGTGATCGAAAGGCTGACTATCATTTCGAGAATGTTTTACTCTACAAGATCAACAAGTTTTGTGTTCCTAAAGGTAAATGATTGTAGCTTATCAGAGAGGATCACACCTTATTGACGGGTGAAATCGACCGTCCGTCAACTGAGAGAGTGGAACCAGTCCGGGGTTGTCTAATAACCCAAGCCGTTTGGGATGAACCACCCTGACAGGTTTAGCATCTCTGTTAGACGATCTAAGGTCCTAAGAAAACAAAAAAGAAAACTAATCTACAATAACTAATCTAACTAAAAATAAATAAAACAAACTACTAAACTAATCTAACTAAAACTAACTATTAAACAAACTAACTAAAACTAATTATTAAAACAAACTAAACTAATCTAACTATTATATAAATACAATCTACTAACTACCACTATACTAACTCTAACTAATTAACTATCTAACTACTAATTGAAATATAACTAATTCACAAAATATACAATATCTACAATTTACAGATTTAAATAAAACCTGAAAAACTCATTTATGTTCTGCCCTGATGACAGAAAAAGATATTTTTTGTTGATTTTATGATTTATGAACAAGAAATAAAACAAAACTAACTAAACTAAACAACTAATATACTAATTCTAACTAAAAATCTAACTAAACATATATCTTACTAACTACTAATAAATATACTAAACAAATTAACAAAAATAAATCACAAATTGACCTGGAGAAACGCTCCAGGTTTGTCCTATGTATGATAACTGTCTTAGCTGATCGGAGGGAGGAATCTTGCACCGAATGATTCCGGAGCTTGTCGTAAACGATAGCTGCAATGCTCTTCAAGTGTGATTATAGGACAAACAAGACATAAAAATAACAACAATCTTATAATTTATAAATCTCTACAGTTAGATAAACTTGTATGTAAAGATCTATACATAATAGTTTAATTGATGAAGAAGAGAAATCTGCCATTCATTAATTGAACCAAGCAATTGTTTTATTTTTAAATGTTGAAAGAAATAAGACATGGATCATATTAATTAAATCACATCATTCTGCAAAAGACTATGATAGAAAAAGTAGTCTATAATCAATTGCTAATGACATGCATAAACTTGAAACAAAAAATTGATATTACGAAAGCGAAAGCTGTAGCAGAACATCAACTTTTGTCTCAGTTTGTATTAGGAATCCATAGCCTGGTTCTCCCACAAGTGAGGATCATCCTTATTACAAAAAATAATAAGTATTTATATGTTTTCCACAGGGTAAAACCTCTTTGTGGAAGTTATCAAAACTGTTTACATAAATCTGGGCAGATATCCCAAGTTTAACTAAACTAGGAACCTACAATAAAACTAAAATACACAAATATTCTCCTAGACTGTCCAACATATCCCATGCAATTCAAATTTACCTGAAAAGGGTAAAAAATGGACAAGTTAGAAGGGTCCTTTATTAATAAAATAATAAAAATCTAATTCTATAAACTTAGCTACAAAATCTTGCGATTCTATAGCTGGTCTAAATAAGAGACTGAATCAACATTAAAATCAATTGAAAATCTTTTAAAGAATTAAATTCAATTAAGATCCAATAACTATTTGAAACGAATCATGGAAGTTGAAATTGTTATACCATTCGAAATCAAATAGAATCAAAATCAATCAAATGATCATAGAGATACACATACTCTGTTTCTTTTGTTACCACAAAATTGAACGAACAGAATAATAATCGACAGTTGTGAAATCGTTTGATATCAATTTGAAACTGATATAGTAAAAAACAATCGTACGCAATTGTTATGCTGCCTTATAAACAGGAGATATGATGGAATCCAAGCAAGATCATTTACAAATTGTTGTAACTGTATTGACAAAGCAAACGATTCATACCACGAGTGGATTGACTCAAGCTGGCATGAAAATTCATTCAAAATCATAACAGGGTCAATTAATTGGCAACATAATTCATAAGAATTATCCGATTGTTTGTTATTACAAATTGGGCAAACAAGATCGATTGACCTTGATCAAAATCATTCCATTCAAATGAATTATAACCGAATTTGATAGAGATAACAAAGTCAATCAATTCGTTTTGCAAATTTAAAATCAAATAGAGCAGCAACTATAATCTGAATCCAACTCATAAACAATCTTGCCATCTCAAGATATGGGATAATCCAATTAGAATAAAAGCGAATCGAACAGTTAAGGTTTTAACATAGTTATTATGAATCAAAACCATTCCACGATTCGGGCGCATTTGCACAGGCTTAAATGAGAGCATTGTTTTCATACGAAACAGAGTAGTTCTTTTCAAATTGAAACCGGACAGAATTGTATTCCTGTTCTTGGAAGATTACATGACACAACATATTACAAGATCATAACACCCAAACTCATTGAAATCGTTTGCCAATCACAGCATATGAATCATAACGAAATCAAATCCAAACATGATCGTATTCTAAATTGAGCATGAAAAAATCTTTGTTCGGAGTAGATACAAAACGAATTGAATTGAAATCAAACCATCAATTTCCTTGACTCAATTAGACAAACTATCAAATCAAATCCAAACGAAGACCATTCAAATCCAATAAAAATCTATGAGAAAATCGTATATCAAATCGAAATTTCATTTATTTTTAGTAAAATGAAACAATGTACAGGATGAACACTGAATGACAGAGCTATTTTGAATGAGAGGCAGAGCTATTTGAAAACACAATTTAAATCATTATATCAACCTTGATCATTCACACAACTAGAACAATTTCGAAATTCATACCTGTATGGCAAGCAGATGGCTTGGTCATGACAATTTGGAGTTGATAACGGCTGTGGCCGACTCAACATTCTTAAAAAGGATGGAGCCAGTTGTCTTATGCTTCTTATCAGTTGCTTGGAGTTGGTCTCTTTGGCTGGTCAACACTGCAACTTGAATTTCCAGTGATTGAATTTTCGATTGGAGTAGGGGAACATCAATGTAGTATCGTTCCAACCATAAATCACATTGGTCACATGATGACTGTGTGGGTTTTGAAAGAGAAGGCGAGGGTTTGTACATATTGCTGAGGGTTTCGTTAGGCAATTTAATCCCTGGGTAATTGGGATCATTTCTTAGGCAGGGGGGAAGATTTGTCACGAAATCATAAGGTGGTTCGGGGCATAAACCCTGCGAGTAAGGGTACTCGCTAGCTAAGAAATGTTCTACGTAAGAGTCCAAATCCTCACTAAGGACAATAGGATTTGACTCAGCAGAGGGTTTAGGTTTTTTCCTAGCCATTCTCGAAATAAGACGAGCGTTCTTTTTACCCTTGGCATTAGCAGTAGGGTTTTCCTTAGCCTTTTTGCTCATAGGTTTTTTTATAGCCCCGTTCTTCTCAGTTCCAACGTATGGTAAGTCAATAGAGGGGTTGACCGAAGGCTTAGGAGAGGGAAATAGGATATGGAAGGGCACAGGTGGCTCGACCTTAGTTCCATTCACCACAGGCTTGTCAACCTGGATAGGGTTTGTATCATCGAAACCATTTCGAGCGATGAAATCTCTCCATCTATCACCATGTAGACTTAAGTAATGAACAATGATAAGTTTAATAAGTCCATGGTGGAACATGCTACTTTCAGCCTTTTCCCTTTTAAACCTTTTCGACATTTTATATAGGCTGAGCTGAAAGTAAAAGGGAATATTCAATGGGTATCCCATAAAATTCATTAACAAATGCAGGTGGTAGAGAAACACGAGTCCATATCGACCTTCATAGGTCACGAATTTCTTGACTATTATTAAAAGGTCATGCCATCATGGTTTTAGCAAGGATATGGGCATACCTCTGTCACAAGAGGTGACTTTGCACGAGAGGAATAGCAGTGGCCATGGAACCTCTTCCACTTTCGAATTTTTGAACCAACACTAGCCTGTGGCAGGTAACCCTATAGTAGAACTGATAAATTCCTCGTCGATTTCCAACTGGATGTCACCCACCTTGGCTCTACATCCATATAAAGTCACGGCGAACTGTTGCGCCACAACTAGATTAAAAACCTCAAATCGTTGCACGAAGGTGAGCCATCCGTTATCCTCCAAGTCTTTCTGGGCATTGTCAAACATTAACAAGGCTTGGTTGCCATTTGGCTCGATTCGCATGACTGGTGCCATGGAGATGAGCACATAGTAAGCCCAGGGTTTGGATCATAGCACACACAGGAGAAAAAATGCACGAAGGGTAATCCGAGATGACAGAGGTAAACGGAGAATAAGGGATATGCATAAATTCCATCGTGCGAAGGTGGTGGAGCTTATCTCTGCCATGAAAAATAGTTATTGCCAAAGTACAACCGTCGGCTTATAGCTATTCTACCCATTATAGCATAGTTCAACAGTCATGTCACTTGGCCGATCTATGAATCCAATGGTAAGTGTATAAACCAACGCGCGTAATCAATGTTGTGCCATACTTTTAAACCATCAACATTCAATTTGAAACCAATACCAACTATTTAACCATGCGCCAATGTATCAGCTCATATCAATAGTTTAACCAATGTGCCGATGGGTCTTCATATAACCAACATACCAATAGTTATGAAAACATGAACATAGGCATTATATTATAAGATATATATGAAGGATTTAATCATAACCCCTATGTATTTTGATGAAACCAATGGTCAAGTAGGTCAAACAAAATGCAAATCCAAATGCCAACGCATTACAAACTTAATGAAACCAAGTCACACAATCAATACAAGAATGTTCAATGAGTATAGTTCGAAAGTTCTGTCAGCTACATAACGATAAGTGAAATGTAAGCGCAATAGGCATATTGAAAAGAAAGATCATGACAGTTCAAATAATGATTTAAATGCGACTTCAAAAGACTAAGTTTTCATGCTTGCATTCATGAAAACAAAGTGAAGGCAAATGTGGAAATGTCGCAAAAAATAAAAGTGTCGTTTATCTAAAAATTGCGACGAAAAATTGATGTTTGCAAAACATTGGTGTAGGCAGCTTATAAGACAGTGGAAAAATGTGGATTGGCTGCCAACAATGGCGACACACTGGTAGAAGCAGTTATCTCTGCCAAAAGGAACAAATTTAGATTAGGACAGCAAAGATAATTTCAACTCAAAAATAACAACCAGAAAATAGTATAAACATCATCATTAACCAACTATTCCAGCAGTGTTTCAAAAGATGAAAACTGATAACAATCTTAAGATCAGTAAGTCATGATATTAAAGATAAAATATCCAATATTGTTGGCATATCCACTGCTACCATCAGGCATCCATAGCCTCAACAGGGTTTCCATTTAACCCACTCTGACATCTGTATCCTGCCAAGAAGTTATGGATCAGAATAAAGGACATTAAAGAGGTTTCTTATTTACAAATTTTCATATACCCGACATTGCTTCGCTACCAGCGGGCCTATTCAGTACCCAAGCGAAGTTGTCTTGGCATCATGCATGCATTTACCCACTGCCAACAGACGTGTTCATCATCCCGACGGGTTTACAAGCACTTCCCACAGCTCTTTTATTTTTATTTTTTATAGATATATAGTCGAGCGGGGTGACGCTGAAAATCATGATTTTTCAACATAATTTTTTCAGACCTCAATAGAATTTTTTAGGACCGTCCCTTATTTAGATCCAGAGATGTTTTATTTACAAAAAAAAGCTTCTTAAAGCAGTGAGACATATTCTGAGTCATTCCCTTAAGGAATAGGGACAGCGTAAAAAGATAATAGATGATCATGACAAGCTTTACTCAGAGATTGAAATCAGTTATCTTCTTTCAAACAACAGACTTTTCCAACATAGATATAAACTTCAGCAATATACTATTGATGTTTGTACAATTTTTCCAAAAGTTATTTCAGCGAGGGAATTTTCTATTGTATTTTTTTGAATAGCTGAGTGTACAGGTACGTGAACTTTAAAGAAAGCAGAAACTGATAAATTCAAATCAAAATAAAAAACTAGAAAGAAAATGAAAAAGCACACAAAAGAAAAATATGTACATAATATACAAGGGTTTTCATCAAGCAAAGTATCTTTTCAGGGCTTGGCCATTCACCAGGTAGGTGTCAAGCTACCCTTCAAGATTCTGCAATCGAAAAGAACTTGGACCTAACTTTTCAGCAATTAAAAATGGTCCAAGACATAAGTTTTGAAATTTAGTGTGTTCTCCCTTTCCCTCATGTGGTTTGTCCCACTTCAGGACCAGATCACCTACTTCAAAATTCCTATCATAAGCAGAGTTAGAATCGAACCAACTTTTAACCAATTGTTGATGTTTATCTAACTTACGTTTAGCTTGGGCTATTACCTCTTCTAGATTCATCAAAGCGTTAATTCGGTTTTCCAAAGGGGGACAATCTTATTCTATGAATTTCTACGACAACTGAAGTGAAGGAAGAATAATGTGAGGTGGCAAAATCACTTCTCTGCCATAAATGAGAAAAAAGGGGGAGTTACCTATAGCATCTTTTGGCATTACCCTATCATCCCACAACACATTCAATAGCGCATTGTGCCAATTCTTGTGATTCTCAGCCACCGTTCTCTTGATGATTTTAATCAATTTCTTGTTTGTTGATTCTGCCAATCCGTTGCCCTGGGGGTAATAACTAGAAAAAAACTTCAATTTAATTCCTTTTTCCAAAGCGAACTCACTCATATCAAGAGAGGAAAAGTAAGAAGCATTATTGAATACTAAACAGTCAGGGATACCGAAACGAGTGATGATATTCGAATTTAGAAAGGCAATTACCTGACTGGTGTTGACAGTTCTTAACGCAGTAGATTCAGACCATCGAGTAAAGTAATCTGTGGCTATCACAATGAACTTCTGTTGTTGTGAGGATGGGGGGTTGATTGGACCTATGATATCAAGGCCCCACTGCTGAAAAGGGGAATCTACTGAAACGGGTTGCAGAGGAAAGGTTGGTTTTTGTAACCGCCCTGATGCTTTCTAACAGATGATACATTTATGACACAAGGTATGGGTGTCTCTAAAAAGCGTGGGCCAGTAATAACCAGCTCTTAGAACTTTATGAGTAGTGGTGTCACCACCAAAATGACCACCAACTTCTCCTACATGCAACTCTAGCAAGACTTTTTCTGCTTCATCTTTTTCAAGACAACGCATCAGTACGTCGTCAAAGCTTTGAAGAAATAGGATACAATTAACCAGATGAAAGGAGGCAGACTTCAGCCTCAACACTCTTCTTTTAGTGGGGTCAAGGTGATGGGGGGCTGACCCATGTTCAAGACAAAATCTTATATCGTCGTACCAAGGACTAACAAGGTTTTGTGCGCATCAGATTAGACTTCGATCGCTTTGTCCTAGGTTTGACGTATCACTTTCTTCTTGTTGTTTTGCTGCTGAATCAACAACTAACTTGCATAACCCTTGGCCTCTCACTATCTGAGCTGGGGTGATTTCTAAGTCATACTCCTGCAAAGAAGTGACCCAGTTGGCTCTCTTTTCTCCTAGTTCCTTCTGCACTAACAGATTCCTTACGGCTAGGTAGGGGACAATAACTTTCGTCCTTGATTTCAAAAGATAGGACCGGAAGTGTTTAACTACTTTGAACACAGCATAAGCTTGTCAATCTACCACTAGATAATTAAGTTCAGTGCATTTGAAAGAGGAGCTCATAAAGGTGATGGGTACTTCATTTTTTTCGGCATTCTTTTGGGTTAGGACGACGGCATAGGAACAATTAGAGGCAAAAGTGTAGAGTGTAAAGTCTTGAGAAAAATATGGGCTCATGAGAGACGGAGCATCTATTATGGCCTTCTTTATTGCATTAAAAGCTTGGTTTTCTAGGGGTCCCCAGTGATATTGGGTGTCTTTCTTGATTAGGTTCTACAAAGGCCTGACCATTTCGGAGAAGCTAGGAAAAAATATTCTCACGAAGTTAATCTGGCCTAAGAAAGACTGCATAGACTTTTTGGATGTAGGAGGGGGGAGTTTTATGATGACTTGAGTCCTTTCGGGGTCAATAATCATCCCTTCACTAGACACAATGAATCCTAGGAGTTTACCCTATTCTACTACAAAGATGGGATTTTTGGGGTTCAAGGAGATGTCATATTTACGACATCGCAGTAGGACGGATCGTAAGTGAGCTAGATGATTGTTTTTGTTTTTAGAAAATAAAGTCACATCATCTAAGTAAACTACGACGGACTGATTGATTAAGCCTCGGAAAGCAATGTCCATTGCTCTCTGAAAAGTGGCACCGACATTAATCAATCCAAAGGGCTTTTTGCGATAAGCATAAGTGCCCCACGGAGTACGAAAGGTAGTTTTTAGTTGGTCTGGTGGAGACATCAGGACTTGGTTGTATCCTGAGAAACCATCTAGTAAAGATAGCCTCTTGGAACCGGACACCTGTTGCAGGATCTGTTCCATGGGTGGGACAACGTAGTTGTCTTTATCAGACGCCCTATTAAGGTTTTGGAAATTGATGCAGAGTCAGATTTCCCCATTTTTCTTCCAGACTGGGACAAGGTTAGAAACCCATTGAGTGTGCCTAACAGGAAAAATTATCTTAGCATTTAGGATCTTATTCAATTCTTTTTGAACGGTCGGTTCGAGTTTGGGGTGCATCTTCCTCAGTTTTTGTTGAAAGGGTAAGGTTTGGAGCTTCATCGGGATGACATGTTGTATGATGTTAGGGTCGAAAGTTTTAAGGTCATCATATGTCCATTCAAAGACATCTTTAAATTATTTGAATAATTTGATAAAATCATCTTTTTCTTGTCGAGAACACCCCAAACCTAGATTAATGCACTGAGGATTTTCCCTAGTTCCTAGGTTTACTTTTTCATAAGATAACGAGGAAATATTGGTTTTACAATTGATCGTCTTTTTAAATTTATCTTGAAAATCATAAAACTTCTCTAATCTAACAACAGATTTGGGTATCGAATTTATCATATCTGATAGAGCTTCAGGATTTTTCGGATCAGGTATTACCATAAAATCGTGCAAATTGTCATCGTATGTGTGTTCGTCTATCACCGTGCCTTGAAAAGTTTATTCCATGTGCAGAAAGTTAATGATCTGTTGATCGTCATTAAATACTCTCCAATTTGTGATGTTGTCGGGAATGGAGGGCCGAAACAACAGCTCAATGGAGAATGCGTCCGGGGACAAGCCTTCTGCAAGAAGAAGTTTAGAAGCTACATTAGCTAATAAATATGCTTCAGAGTTATTTATCCTTGGAATGGAATTTATATTGAAAGCAGAAAATTTATTCATTAACTTCCATACCTCAAACTGGTAGCTTTTGAGATGAAGAGAAAGACAGTAGATAGAATCTCTTACCTGTCTAACCACTATTTCAGAGTCGCCAAAGACGGTTAAATTTTGAATGTTCATATCCAAAGCTTTTTTGAGACCTTGCAGTAAAGCCTCATATTTTGCAGTATTGTTAGTACATTCAAATTCCAACCTACATGCAATTAATGTTTTTTTACCTGTCATATCGATAATGACGCAGCCTGCACCAGCTCCTTCTTTGGATTTTGACCCGTTGAAATAAAGAGACCAGATTTGATTTCCGTCGGGTGCATGAGACCGTTGCGTGGAAGTTGTTGGCTATGTGTACGCTGCAATCTTAGACTATTGTTCTGGATTGGTGATAGGTGAAACCTCAGCCATGAAGTTTCCGAAGAAGGTGTCCACCCCTTGTACTTCAGGTGAATCATCATAAGGTGTGTACGGTTCATTGGGATCATTCAAATCTGTGACTGTGAACTTAAGGTAGCGTTCATGATTCACCTTTATTCTATTAGGCTTGTTGTTGTCTAGAAGCCATAGATGGGACCAGTCTGTCGCAAAATAACCATGTAGCTGTTTCGACCAGTCCCTGCTTAAAAATAGACCATACACTTCTGGAATATCCACAACAATTATATCAATAACTTGATGAACCTTGCGGTTAGATGATAATCTAATAAGCACATTCTTCAGTTCGCCTATAACTTTGACATTTGTCCGATCAAGTTGTATGATTTTTAAAGTCGAGGGTTCAACTTCGGCGTTAATCTTCTGGCAAACAGACCAAGGCATCACATTGGATGACGCCCCTGAATCTACCATAAAATTATGCACGTTTCTATTGAAGATTTCGAAAGTTAATAGGAATGGAGGTACATTCTTGCGAGTACTAAGAATAGTAGCTTGTGGCTTTTTATTCGCAATTTCTAAAGCTACTTTATCTACATTATTTACATTATTTACATTACTTACAGGAAGGCTTCCTTTATCTTGAGGATCAGGATTATTTTTAGTGGAAGTCTTCTGAGGGACTTTGTTTTGCACAACCTTGTTACCATTAGGATTACCATTTTTGCCATTTTCTGAAATATTTTGCAACATTTTTTGAAGCAGAAATGGAAACTTCAATAACTCATAAATAGAAATGTTAGCCCTTAACTTTTTAAGATCTTCTACAACATCATAATCTAAGTTGGAGTTCACATTACTCTGTTTAGTCTCAGCTGATTTAGACTACTTTGGAGGCGAAGTTGTAGTGTTTTCGGTAGAAGTTTTGTTTGTTGTCTTGCTCCTGGTATTATAAGGATGAACTGTCTCGAAGTTATCTTGGAAGATGCTATCTGAGAAGTGTCCAAAATTTTTTGAAGAAGACTCTTCTTCTTGAACTATCTCTTGTTCAACTACCTCCTCAGGAATCTCTGAAGGCATCAAGTTATCTTGGGCTTCTAGGATCATTTGAAGGGCGCATTGCAAACTTTTTATATTAAGGCCTTCATTGTTTGGATTAGGTCGGTTGATAGGAAAAGGCTTCTGGAATGAGGGTTTGTAAGGTCCTTTACTCGAGGAATCTTCTTCGGTAGATCTTTTTAAGTCTATAACTTGATTTGACAGTTTTTGTACAACTTTAGTTAAGTTTTCTAAATCAAAGGTTTCAGGTTGTGTTTTACTTTGAGTGGGTCTGGGGAGGACTTCGATCTTCTTTCTGGAAGAAGAACTAGTCTCGGCTTCATTGCTAGAAGAGTCTTTAAGACTAAGTATGTCTTTTTCAATATGACCAGCCTCCTCAAAGGCTTCTAACAATGTGCCTTTTTTAGATCGTTTAACCCAGATAGCTATACTTTGATGCAAAGCTTTAGTGTAGTAAGCTATTATAAGACTCTCAACAGGCATGGAATCTGCACGGATTCAATTTTTAAGTGTTAAGAATCTTTGATTAAAGTCTTTAACTTTTTCTTTCGAGTTCATTCTTACGCTAGAAAGATCCATGACTAGGACTTCCGGAGGTTTACCGTCTCCGAACTTTTCCAAAAAGCATGACTCGAACTTTTCCCAAGACACAATGGTATGGAGTTACTGGGCAAAGTACCATGTGGATGGATTACCCTCAAAAGTATAAGGGAACAACCTACAGACAACGTCTTCATGTTCGACATTGCGGAGTCTTATGGCTAACATAAATTTTTTAATGTGATCTTCAGCTATCTATTTTGAGTCGGGATCAAACTTGGGATGCCATTTCTCCAGGTGCTTAGGTAAAGGATGCTGAGCTCCAGGTACGACTACGACATATTGATCAAGCCAGGGTCTAGCAAGGTTGTTCTGATTTTCCATTGGGGTAGTGGGTGTGGAAAGCTGAGAAGCTGAATTGCCTTCATCAGAGAAATCTCCTCCAGAAGAGGAAGGAGATGATGGAGGTGGTGAAGGAGCTATCCCAGATCCTCCTGCAGCAGGATTTAAGATTGGATCTGAAGGATTCACAGTGAGGTTAGTATCACCTAATTGTTCTCTAATATCAGATAAATCCAAACGTTGGCCCCACGGACGGTTTGGTTTCCTCAAACGGGCTAAGGCACTATGTGTTTTTATAAGAGATTGGCGGACAATCTCTTGTATGTCACCACCTATAGGATTATGGGTTGTTGGCTCAACTATGATCTGTAGATCGTTGGTTGAAGTAGTTGTTGTTTGAAGGGGAATATTATCATTTGAATGGCTTCTAGTCACTATAGGTGAGCGATTAGGGGGTGGAGGAGTCTTGTGACCACCTCGTGCCATTAATTAAGTTCAGGCCCTCCTTCTAGCGCCATTTGTTGACGGGCGAAATCGACCGTCCGTCAACTGAGAGAGTGGAACTGGTCCGAGGTTGTCTAATAACCCAAGCCGTTTGGGATGAACCACCCTGACGGGTTTAGCGGCTCCGTTAGCCGATCTAAGGTCCTAAGAAAACAAAAAAGAAAACTAATCTACAATAACTAATCTAACTAAAAATAAATAAAAAAAACTACTAAACTAATCTAACTAAAACTAACTATTAAACAAACAAACTAAAACTAATTATTAAAACAAACTAAACTAATCTAACTATTCTATAAATACAATCTACTAACTACTACTATACTAAATCTAACTAATTAACTATCTAACTACTAATTGAAATATAACTTATTCACAAAATATACAATATCTACAATTTACAGATTTAAATAAAACCTGAAAAACTCATTTATGTTCTGCCCTGATGACATCAAAATATATTTTTTGTTGATTTTATGATTTATGAACAAGAAATAAAACAAAACTAACTAAACTAAACAACTAATATACTAATTCTAACTAAAAATCTAACTAAACATATATCTTACTAACTACTAATAAATATACTAAACAAATTAACAAAAATAAATCACAAACTGACCTGGAGAAACGCTCCAGGTTTGTCCTGTGTATGATAATTGTCTTAGCTGATCAGAGGGAGGAAACCCGCACCGAATTATTCTCGAGCCTGTCGTAAACGATAGCTGCAGTGCCCTTCAAGTGTGATTATAGGACAAACAAGACATAAAAATAACAACAATCTTATCATTTATAAATCTCTACAGTTAGATAAACTTGTATGTAAAGATCTATACATAATAGTTCAATTGATGAAGAAGAAAAATATGCCATTCATTAACTGAACCAAGCAATTGTTGTATTTTTAAATGTTGAAAGAAATCAGACATGGATCATATTAATTAAATCACATCATTCTGCAAAAGACTATGATAGCAAAAGTAGTCTATAATCAATTGCTAATGACATCCATAAACTTGAAACAAAAAATTGATATTATGAAAGCGAAAGTTGTAGCAGAACATCAACTTATGTCTCAGTTTGTATTAGGAATCCATAGCCTGGTTCTCCCACAAGTGAGGATACTCCTTATTACAAACAATAATAAGTATTTATATGTTTTCCATAGGGTAAACCCCCCCTGTGGAATTTATCAAAACTGTTTACTTAAATCTGGGCAGATATCCCAAGTTTAACTAAACTAGGAACCTACAATAAAACTAAAATACACAAATATTCTCCTAGACTGTCCAACATATCCCATGCAATTCGAATTTACCTGAAAAGGGTAAAAAATGGACAAGTTAGAAGGGTCCTTTATTAATAAAATAATAAAAATCTAATTCCATAGAATTAGCTACAGAATCTTGCGATTCTGTAGCTGGTCTAAATAAGACACAGAATCAACATTAAAATCAATTGAAAATCTTTTAAAGAATTTAATTCAATTAAGATCCAATAAATATTTGAAATGAATCATGGAAGTTGAAATTGTTATACCATTCAAAATCAAACAGAATCAAAATCAATCAAATGATCATAGAGATACACATACTCTGTTTCTTTTGTTACCACAAAATCGAACGAACAGAATAATAATCGACAGTTGTAAAATCGTTTGATATCAATTTGAAACTGATATAGTCAAAACAAATCGTAGGCAATTGTTATGCTACCTTATCAACAGGATATATGATGGAATCCAAGCAAGATCATTTACAAATCGTTTTAACTGTATTGACAAAGAAAACGATTCATACCACGAGTGGATCGACTCAAGCTGGCATGAAAATTCATTCAAAATCATAACAGGGTCAATTAATTGGTAACGAAATTCATAAGAATTATCCGATCGTTTGTTATTACAAATTGGGCAAACAAGATCGATTGACCTTGATCAAAATCGTTCCATTCAAACGAATTATAACCAAATTTGATAGAGATAACAAAGTCAATCAATTCGTTTTGCAAATTTAAAATCAAACAGAGTTGCAACTATAATCTGAATCCAACTCATAAACAATCTTGCCATCTCAAGATATGGGATAATCCAATCAGAATAAAAGCGAATGGAACAGTTAAGGTTTTAACATAGTTATTACGAATCAAACCCATTCCACGATTCGGGTGCATTTTCATAGGCTTAAATGAGAGCATTGTTTTCATACGAAACAGAGTAGTTCTTTTCAAATTGAAACCAAACAGAATTGTATTCTTGTTCTTAGAATATTACATGACACAACATATTACAAGATCATAACAACCAAACTCATTGAAATCATTTGCCAATCACAACATATGAATCATAACGAAATCAAATCCAAACAGGTTCATATTCTAAATTGAGCATGAAAAACTCTTTGTTCGGAGTAGATACAAAACGAATTGAATTGAAAGCAAACCATCAATTTCATTGACTCAATCATACAAACTAACAAATCAAATCCAAATGAAGAACATTCAAATCCAATAAAAATCTATGAGCAAATCGTATATCAAATCGAAATTTCATTTAGTTTTAGTAAAACGAAACAATGTACAGGATGAACACCGAATGACAGAGCTATTTTGAATGAGAGACAGAGCTATTTGAAAACAGAATTCAAATCATTATATCAACCTTGATCATTCACACAACTAGAACAATTTCGAAATTCATACCTGTATGGCGAGCAGATGGCTTGGTCACGACAATTTGGAGTTGATAACGGCTGTGGCCGATTCAACATTCTTAAAAAGGACGGAGCCAGTTGTCTTCTGCTTCTTATCAGTTGCTTGGAGTTGGTCTCTTTGGCTGGTCAACACTGCAACTTGACTTTCCAGCGATTGAATTTTCGATTGGAGTAGGGGAGCATCGATGTAGTATCGTTCCAACCATAAATCACATTGGTCACATGACGACTGTGTGGGTTTTGAAAGAGTAGGTGAGGGTTTGGACATATTGCTGAGGGTTTCATTAGGCAATTTAATCCCTAGGTAATTGGGATCGTTTCTTAGGCAGGGGAGAAGATTTGTCATGAAATCATAAGGTGGTTCGGGGCATAAACCCTGCGAGTAAGGGTACTCGCTAGCTAAAAAACATTCTACATCAGAGTCTGAATCCTCACTAAGGACAATAGGCTTTGAATCAGCAGAGGGTTTAGGTTTGTTCCTACCCATTCTCGAAATAAGACGAGCATTCTTTTTACTCTTGGCATTAGCAGTAGGGTTTGCCTTATCCTTTTTGCTCATAGGTTTCTTTATATCCTTAGCCTTCTCAGTTCCATCATCTGGTAAGTCAATAGCAGGGTCGACTGAAGGCTTAGGAGAGGGCAATAGTATATGGAAGGGCACAGGTGGCTCGACCTTAGTTCCATTCACCACAGGCTTGTTAACCTGGATAGGTTCTGTATCATCGAAACCATTTCGAGCAATGAAATCTCTCCAGCTATCACCATGTAGACTTAAGTAATGAACAATGATAACCTTAATAAGTCCATGGTGGAATAGGCTACTGTTAGACTTTTCCCTTTTAAACCTTTTCGACATTTTATATAGGCTGCGCTGAAAGTAAAAGGGCATATTCAATGGGTATCCCATAAAATTCATTAAAAAACGTAGGTGGTAGAGAAACACGATTCCATATCGACCTTCACAGGCCATGAATTTCTTGACTATTATTAAAAGTTCATGCCATCGTGGTTTTAGCAAGGATATGCGCATACCTCTGTCACAAGAGGCAACTTTGCGTGAGAGGAACAACAGTGGCCATAGAACCTCTTCCACTTTCGAATTTTTGAACCAACGCTGGCCCGTGGCAGGTAACCCTGTAGCAGAACTGATAAATTCCTCATCGATTTCCAACTGGATGTCACCCACCTTGGCTCTACAGCCATTGAAAGTCATGGCGAACTGTTGCGCCACAACTAGATTAAAAACCTCAAATCGTTGCACGAAGGTGAGCCATCTGTTATCCTCCAAGTCTTTCTGGGCATTGTCAAACATTAACAAGGCTTGGTTTCTGTTTGGCTCGATTCACACGACTGGTGCCATGGAGCTGAGCACACGGTAAGCCTGGGGTTTGGATCATAGCACACACAGGAGAAAAAATGCATGAAGGGTAATCCGAGATGACAGAGGTAAACGGGGAATAAGGGATAGGCATAAATGCCATCGTGCGAAGGTGGTGGAGCTTATCTCTACCATGAAAAATAGTTATTACCAAAGTACAACCACCGGCTTATATCTATTCTACCCATTATAGCATAGTTCAACAGTCATGTCACTTGGCCGACCTATGAATCCAATGGTAAATGTATAAACCAACGCGCGTAATCAACGTTGTGCCATACTTTTAAACCATCAGCATTCAATTTGAAACCAATACCAACTATTTAACCATGCACCAATGTATCAGCTCATATCAATAGTTTAACCAATGTGCCTATGGGTCTTCATATAACCAACATACCAATAGTTATGAAAACATGAACATAGGAATTATATTAAAAGATATATATGAAGGATTTAATCATAACCCCTATGTATTTTGATGAAACCAATGGTCAAGTAGGTCAAAAAAAATGCAAATCCAAATGCCAACGCATTACAAACTTAATGAAACCAAGTCACACAATCAATACAAGAATGTTCAATGAGTATAGTTTGAAAGTTCTTCCAACTACATAACGATAAGTGAAATGTAAGTGCAATAGGCATATTGACAAGAAAGATCATGACAGTTCAAATAATGATTTAAGTGCGACTTTGAAAGACTAATTTTTCACGCTTACAGTCGTGAAAACAAAGCGAGGGAAAATGTGCAAATGTCGCAAAAAATAAAAGTGTCGTTTATTTAAAAATTGCGACGAAAAATTGATGTTTGCAAAACATTGGTGTAGGCAGCTTATAAGATAGTGGAAAAATGCGGATTGGCTGCCAACACACCTCCAAGTTTACATGACATTTTGGTGTTGAGAATATAGTTTCCAACTTACAGAGGTATGTGTGTTGGCCCAAAATGAAATAATACATAGCATGATATTAGAGGATGTATGTTGTCTTGTACCATCAAACCCAACAATAGGAAGCAAGGTATATACCATCCCTTACCTGTACCCACTTTACCTTGGGAATCATTTCCATGGATTTTATGGTAGGTTTACCAACGACATGAAATGGACGTGACTATTTGTTTGTGGTAGTTGAAAGGTTCAGAAAAATTTGCATTCTCATGCCTTGTAAAAAGACCATCAAGGGACAGGAAGCAAAAAACTTATTCTTTGAACAAGTCTGGGTGCACTTTTGGATACCAAGGCACATCACATCAAACAGTGATACCAAATTTATTAGTGCATTTTGGACTACATTGTGTGAAACGATGGACACTAAGTTGAATAGGTATACAACATTCCATCCACAAATAGATGGGAAGACGAAAGTAGCCAACATGAATTTGGTGCAATTTTTTAGGGGTTACAATCAGAAGCATATGAAGACTTGGGATAAAAATCTAATCTATATACAACACTCTTATAACAAAGCAGCCCACACTTCTACTGGTAAGTCACCTTTTGAAATTTTCTTTGGTTATTTTCCACGTTCACCCTTAGATTTTGTATATGTACAACAAGGAGGAGTGAGGAAGGACCTCACAAGAGATTCATTAAAACAATATTTTGTTTTTGACAAGATCAGGTAGATCCATTTGAAAGTACAAGAGACAATGAATAAGTCCTAGGAGAAATACAAGGCTAAACACGAATAGCACATAATAAAGAGAACATTTATAATGGGAGATAGAGTATGGTTACAACTGAATAAGGAAATTTTATAGAGTTTTGGTAAGAAGATCAAGGATTTGTGGTATGGTCCTTTAGAGGTATTGGAAAAGGTGGAAGATAATTCCTACAGACTCAGTCGCCCCCCATACATGCACATCTACTCAGTAGTGAATGTGGAGACTCTTAAACTTTATGAGCCTTCCATGTTGGATTAGGAGGAGGAGAAGGTCCTACCTTCCATAGAGGACTTAGAACTATATGCTTAGTCAAAGTTGGCATAGAAAACAATTTTGCAGAAGAGGTCTATAACTACAAGACAAGGACAACATGACCTTTAGTAGATTGGGTTGAAAGGACAACTTCCAAGAAAATAAAAGTGGTACTCCAGGGATAAGGTAGAGGAAACATTTCCTCACCTCATTCAATAAATATTTTGGGGACCAAAAGAATCCATAAATGGAGGGTATGATCCAGATTGGATCATTGCATTGTTTTTCATCTATAGTGATCCTTTTAGAGTGGAAAAAATTGGATGATTCAACTTGGAGGTCCATTTTAGTTGTAGGTACCAATTATGAAAATTAGGCTTCAAACCCTCCCGGAGCCATTTTGAGGCATTAAACAATGTGTTTTTTGGATTTTAGTGTTTGTAACTTGTGCAAACTCCCTTAATGGTATTCTACACTCTGATATCTTTCCAATGACGATATGAAAACGTTATTCCTCCAACAAGTTGACCTACTGTGTTAACCACCATGGTACGAGGGGATGCCACATCGCCCCCCATTACTCATGCATATGGGGATATCCATGTATGTAATTTTATGAATATTATATAGGGTCCAAAACCCTATCACAATTGATGGTTTAGGAAGTCAAAAACTTACCCATAGATGGATATTGGGATATGTTAAATACCATACCACTAGGAGGAGAAGGGGTTCCATTATCTTGCATTGTATCTCATTCCATAGTCGAGAAAAACCTCTGAGAGTGGTAGTCAATGAGCATAACAGAGGAGGAGAGATTATGTAGCAACCATATAGGCCACATGTCAAATTCAAATCCATAGAGAGTGCCTCTTTCTTTGTACTTGCATCATTTCTATACCAGAGAAAAGACAACAAAGAAAGCTCACTTTCTAGTTGGTTTTTCTCCCATATTGGTTTTATGGGGTTATATATTTTGTTTATTTGTGGATGGTGTGATTGTATTTTACTATTCTCTATTTTCTGCATTTTATCTATTTCATGCATAAGCAGAAAAACTTAATAACTAAATAATTTGGAAATCTAAAGGGAAAATGACCTTAATAATAAAGGTTTCAATTATTTATCATATATGTTGTGATGAATTGTTCTATTGGAATATCCACAACAATTTATATATCAAGAAGATGCCATTAGGGAGATGGCTACCATTCTGCAACAATTTCCGCATCTCAAGCCTTGAGGACAAGATTGTTTTTCAAGGGGGAGGACATGTTAGGGACCTAACCTCCCTAACCCCTCATGTAGATAGAATAATAATTTTTCTATGTAATAAAGGATGGCATTAGTAAATAAGGCCTATATAACAATGTGAACAAGTCTAATGTAAGAATACTTAATAGAAACTCCAGCTTCTAGAAATATCTTCCTTTAGAAGATATAATTACTATAAATAGACGTATAAGGTGTGGGAAAGTTTTTCCTTGAGAATTATTGTAATAACACTCTATTTTGTTGGAGGTTTCCCTCTCGAAGAGGCAAGTGAACTTGTCTTTATGTCAATAAAGTTATCATTGTTGGTGTTTTTATTCTGTATATTTTTTTGTTCCATTAGCATTTGCTGCAATATTTCTATTTTTTCTTATTATAATACACTTCATACATAACACACATATAATTAATTTTATTCCTAACTTATTCTGGTGTTATATGTTTTAAATCCTTTGTGGGAGTGTGATTTACCATGTAAGTTTCACAGTTGATGGCTTCTTCCCAATAATGAAGACTTGTGATTCTATTTTGGCCATTTCTTTTAATGTTTGATTTTTTCTCTTAGAAACACCATTTTGTTGTGGTGTATATGGAACAATATGTTTCATTTGAATTCCCTTTGTGCAATAACTTGTAACTTTTTTTTTCACATATTCACCTCCATGATATATTATTAACCTTCGAAGTTGATGTCCAAATTGTTTTTCTACAAGGGCCTTGTAGGCCAAAAACATGTCAAAAACTTCACTATTTAGTTTTAATAAGTAAACCCAAGTGTGTCTAGATAAGTTATAATTTAAAGTTAAGAAGTACATGAGAAAGAAGGAGAAGAAGGTGGACCACACAAATCACTATAAAAAATATGAAAAGGGGCCAAGATGTGCCAAGGGGCACATTTATCAAAACTATCCCGATGATTTTTTCTACGAACAAATCCAGCACAAACACCATCTTTGCAAGAACAAGAGGAAGACTAGTCACTATATTTTGATTACATAGTTTTTGCAATCAACGATAGTTTAGATGCCCAAACTATTCATGCGAAATTTTTCTCGAGCCATCGCTATGAGAAACAAAAACTGATGGAAAATATAATGAACCAAAGTTGTCAAAATTGTACAACCTAGTAATATTATCAACAATTTTAGTTGCTAGGACATGCTTAGGATCTTTTAAATCCTTGACTACAACTTCATGAAGTGAAAACTGTACAGTTTTTCCTTCACCTGAATGAGTGATCTGATGTAGTGATAGAAGGTTGCATGAAAGACTTGGAACACATAATACATCATTGAAATGACCATTATCTACATGAATTGTTCTATACCCTACAACACTAAGAGATATATCATCACTAAGAAATATTTGTTTCTGTTGCATTCATTAAGAGAATAAAAAATGGATTTATCCTTATCCATATGATAAGATTCTCTTGAATCAATTAGCCACTCATATGAAGAAGTAGATGTTGAGTTGAAAGAGAAACTAGAAGCAGGAAGTACATGATCGTGAGAAGAATAGTTAGAAGAAGAAGAAAAAGAATCAAGATTGATGTTGTGCTTATTCATTTTTTCTTCTAAGTCTTCCATATTTTCAAAACATTTGGACTCTGCATGACCATCTCACCCACAAAAACAACAATTTCTATCAGTGTTCGTACTTTTGGATTTTGGTCCTATGTCACCATTGGGAGTATAAGCTAGCTGAGAGGGTTTGAGACCTTTTTGTTTGTTTGTTGTTGTTGCAAGCATGTTTCTTTTCTGAATTCTTGGTTTTATATTTCTGATGGGACACTAAGGATTTGTTATATGTACCTGCAGTGATTATTACACCAAGTTGCAAGACCTTATCTTACTATCCAATCAGAGAATTAAAATAATAATGAAGAGTGGGAGCTTGGTAAGCACCTCCTAGACCTTCTATGGTAGCATAAAAGGTAGCATAAAAGGTCCCTAGACCTTTTGTTAGGGACCTAACCCCTCACATAGGTAGAACAATATATTCAAATGTAATAAAGTTCAATTTCAATAAGGCCTTGCAATAAGGTAGAATAAGTCGAATGTAAGAAGACCTAATAGAATCTTCCACTTCTATAAGGATCTTCCTCTAGATGGTTCTTTTGATAGAAATATTTAGTATAAATAGGATTCGAGGGTATGAGAACCCTATCTTGGATATTATTGTAATAGATCTCTGTTCGACTCGAGGTTCCCCCCTCGAAGAGGCAAGTGAACATTTCTCTCAGAATCAAAGTGCTCTTTCTGGTGTTATTTTGATATCATTTCAGTGTAATTATGGTGATGTTTTGGTTACATTGTTGTTTATCTGCCATTTCTAGCATTTTATTTTTGTTCTGCATACTTTTTATATCTGGAATATTACAAGTGGTATCATAGCACTTTCCTCGGTAGAAAATTGTGGGTTAATTTTTTTCAGGGTAGAGACGTATTCCGACGTCTTTAAGCTACAGAGATTTGCCATTATGTGCATAAACCCATGGTTGAGGGATTCATACACATAGGAAATACAAGTGGTACTTAAGAACACATTTGTTGGCCACCCTTGTAACCCATGTTGGTACCCCTTTAAGTGGTATCACATTAGACAACACATGTATACGGATCGACCTAGATTTCTTGAAGCCCTCTTTAGATAAACCGATCGGCCGCCTGACTGCTATAGTGTCACTGAGAACAACACCTGGGAAGATACTCTCTAGTACTTGGGTAGTTAGGTAGTACAGATAAGGGAACAGTCTAGCCTCCTTAGTTGGTTCCCTGAGATATTGGGCCGAGTACTACTGTTGGACCCCACACGTATATTAGAGAACTATAGCACAGGGAAAACCCTTGTTTGTAGAACCCTTGAATACCTAACCCTTGGGGACAGAAACAAAACATAAAACAAACAAGATCTATTGTTGTGCAACTCTGTTTGAGTTTCCAAATCACTACACATTTCTTCCTGGTTAATCATTTGGGCATTTCATCTCTACAATATTCTTTAGACCAGAGTATAACTCCGTAGGTGTAGAAAAAAAATAAAAAATTGCACCATTATTTGAGACATATTCGATTGGATTTATCTCTTCACCCTTCTCACTTTCATACATATCAGTTTTCAGCAAAAGTTTTGACCCCACCCACCCCTTTTTGGTTCCCTCATCATCATGGCCCATACCCGTAGCCAAGACTTGGAAGCTTTCTTCAATACCTTGCAATCTAATTTCACAGAGACCCAACAAGAAGTGAGATAGATCAGTGCCAATATTGCCACCATCAATCAAAACATGCATTCCTCCATCGTCGCATCAATCACCGAACTCAAAGAAGACCTCAAACAAGACATGACTACCCATATTGAATCTGTCATTTCGATGATCTGCACCAAGCTTCATATCCCTGTAGATCCCCCTTTATCTGACCCACCTTTGCATACCGAAGCTGAAACTTCCTCTTATTCCCATAATTTTCAGTGTGACCTACGCCTTCCGTGGGTGGATGTGACCAAATTTGACAGATCAGATCCCACTGGTTGGGTAACTCAAATAGAACATTATTTCTCTTTGTACGACATTACATATGATTTGTCTAAACTCCAGTATGGTGTTCTCCATCTAGATCAAGAACGTTGGCAATGGTGGAAATGGAGAAAAAATGTATGTCAAGGGTATGTTTCTTGGACACACTATGTGGAATATATTTATGAATGCTTTGACATTGATACCAACCATTTAGGTTGTTTGACAAAGTTGAAACAATCTAGAACAATGGAAGAATTTATAGATTCTTTTGAGCGACTGGATTTTCGTACAGAGGGCATGTCTGATGCCCTTTTCTGATAATTTTTATCAGTGGCCTCAAGGATGAGATTTGTTCCCATGTCCTCATGGATCATCCTTAGAGTTGGGTGGAGGATACTAAAAGAAATAAGGAAGCACAACAGGTTGTCTCTTCTCAAAACTGAAAACCCTCCTTTATTCCTTGCACTAAACCAGTAAATCCCACTAATCCTTCTACTCCACTAAAGATCCAAAAATTGACCAGGGATGAAATGGATGAATTCCAACTCAAAGGCCTTTGTTAAAATTGTGATGTGAAATATTTTCCGGGCCACAAGTGTAAGGAACAAAATCTTTTTATGGTCATCTCAGAGGATATTTCATAAGAGGATGTTGAAACTCCCCTTGTGTCTGAGTCAACTGAAACCACTAACATAAACCATCCCTCAGACCCTTATGAAGTAGAATCGGTCATTTCCCTTAATTCTCTCACTAGCTTCTCTGCTCCCCAAACCCTAAGCATAGGAAGGTCATCATTCTTGTTGATAGTGGAAGCACCCATAATTTTATTCATCTTCGCATTTCCCTAGAAATTCATTGTTATATCCATGCAGTCAATAATTTCCAAAGCATGATTGCCAATGGAAGCTCCATGAAATGTGGAGGGCATTGTGACAATGTGCGTCTCCAAATTGGTGACTACCACATGAAATATCATATGTCTGCTATCGACATGGGTGGTTGTGACATTGTGTTGGGTGTAGATTGACTAAGGACTTTGGGTCCCATTCTAATGGAGTTTAAGTAATTGACCATGCAATTTGATCAGGAGGGACAACAATATAAGTTCCAAGGCATCACCACCGGTTCACCTGAGATCAATAGTTCCCATCGCATGGAAAATCTGCTCAAAAAAGGTCATTCTGGCATTATGGCTCAACTCCATGCCATACAAGCAACTGAGACACCCTCTATGATGGAAGACCTCCAATCCATCCTCTCTAAACATCAAGTGGTCTTTTCCATTCCCCAGGTACTCCCTCCTTCATGATCATTCCACTCCCCTTGTACCAAGAAGCCTTCCTCCCAATATTCGTCCCTATTGTCAGCCCTTTTCCCAAAAAAATGAAATTGAGAAAATGGTTGAAGAACTCCTTAACACAGGCATTATTCGCCATAGTACAAGCCCCTAATATTATCTTATGGTCATGGTCCTAAATAAATAAGGTTCTTGACGCATGTGTCCTGACTTTTGCACCCTCAACAAACTCACCATTAAAGACAAATTTCCCATTCCTGTCATTGATGACCTCTTGGATGAATTGAGTGGCACCCAGTTCTTTACTAAACTTGATCTTCATTCTAGCTACCACCAGATCCATATGAAAGAGGTAGACATTCCTAAGACTACCTTTAGAACTCATGATGGCCACTATGAGTTTTTGGTCATGCCCTTTGGATTGTGTAATGCGCCCTCCACCTTCCAAAGCCTCATGAATCATGTCTTCCGTCCTTTTCTCCATCATTTTGTCTTAGTTTTATTTGATGATATCTTGTTCTATAGAAAAACTTGGATAGACCATCTTTCTCATGTGGATCGAGTTCTCCATCTACTCTCTTAGCACCAAATTCTCCTGAAACAATCTAAATGTTCTTTTGGCGCCTCAGAAGTCAAGTACTTGGGTCATCTCATTGGAAATTAAGGAGTCAGGTTGGATCTTAAAAATATTGAAGCTATGCAAGACTGGCCTCACCCGAAGACTCTTAAAATCTTGTGTGGATTTCTGGTCTTAATAGGTTATTATTGCAAGTTTGTTAATAATTATGGAAAGATTGTGGCACCTCTCACTACACTCCTTAAAAACAATTCTTTCTCTTGGACTCCAACAACTACTCAGTATTTTCAAACATTAAAGATGGCCATGTGCACCACTCTTTTCCTGGCCCTTCCTGATGTCATAAAGACCTTTGTCCTGGAATGTGATGCTTCGGGGAAAGGAATTGGTGTTTTCCTTATGCAAGAGGGTCAGCCTTTGGCCTTTACCAGGAAACAACTATCTAAACGAAATTTGGGAAAATCAATCTATGAAAAGAAATTTTGGCTATTCTACATGTCATTGATCTGTGGCGCCCTTATTTTTTGGGGAAACACTTCCAAATTAAGAAAGATCATCAAGGCCTCAAGAATTTTTTGGAACAATGCATTTCCTCCCCAGAGCAACAAAAATGGGTGGCTAAGCTCTTTGGATATGATTATAAGATCATTTACAAGAAAGGAAAAGACAATGTGGTTGGGGATGAACTTTCCAAAAAATATGAAGATGAAGAATCCATTTTTTCTCTCTCCTTCATTGTACCAGATTGGTTCCAAGTCATTCACCAGGAATGGCTACATGATCGCAAAAGTTCACATCTGCTACAACAATTCTAGTCCAATTCTCCAATTTCCCTAGGGTACTCTTGGCTCCATGATGAGCTTCGATACAAAGTCCATTTGTATTTAAGTAAATAGAAAAAACTTAAATACTTGGTACTTTCTGAGCTTCATTCTACACCCACAGCTGGGCACTCCAAGTTTACCAAAACCTATGACAGGGTCAAACGTTCTTTTTTCTGGAACGGTATGAAACAAGGCATTCGTAATTTTGTAGCTAAATGTGATGTGTGTCAATGCAACAAGGGTGAACAGTCAAATCTCCTAGCACACTACAACCACTTTCGATTCCACCTGCAATTTGGAGGGCTATCTCTATGGACTTTATTACAGGCTTACCTAAATTGGGAAATAAATCAGTCATCATGGTGGTAGTTGATCGCCTTTCCAAGTATGCTCATTTCTGTGATCTTCAACACCCATTTACAACATCCAATGTGGCTCAACTTTTCATGGATCAAGTCTTCAAGCTTCATGGCATGCCGCATTCTATTGTTTCTAATCATGACCCAACTTTCACCGGCAATTTTTGGCAAGAACTGTTCAAGATACAAGGCACCCAATTGCATCTCAGCACAGATTATCATCCCCAAACTGATGGTCAAACTGAAGTTGTCAAAAAGTGTTTGGAAACATATTTGAGGTGTTTTTCATCAGAAAAAAAAAATCAGTGGGCTTAATGGTTACCTCTAGTTGAATGGTGGCACAACACTTCATACCATACAACTAGCCACATGACTCCTTTTGCAGTGGTATATGGACAAAATCCATCTTCATTTCTCTCATATTTACCAGGTGTCTCGAAGGTCCAGGCGGTTGACCAAACACTTACAGTTCGAGAGGCTATTCTTCGTACCCTCAAAGAGAATTTATTCATGGCCTAAAATCGCATGAAGAAACAAGAAGATCAAGGTCACTCTGAACATCGATTTGCAGAAGGGGATTAGGTGTTTCTTTGATTGAAACCTTACAAGAAAAATTTCCTCAAGGCCGACCATTGTCAGAAGATGCCGCCCAAATTTTATGGTCCTTATACCATTCTCAAGCATCTGGGATAGGTGGTGGTCTATCAGTTAGCTTTTCCCAATCATTCTAATTTACATCTTGTTTTTCATGTTTCATGCTTAAAGAAGGTGATTGGAACTAAGTGCCAAAATCAAACCAACCTTCCCGAGTTGGATGAAGAAGGATCCATTTGGCTACAACCACAAGTTTTTTTGGACCAGCATGAGTGTTTCTTGTGTTAGCGAACCATCAAGGAAGTGTTAGTCTAGTGGAAAGATACAACTCCAGCAGATGCCACTTGGGAACCAGCTACCATTCTGCAACAATTTCCACATCTCAAGCCCTGAGGACAAGGATGTTTTTAAGGGAGAGGACATGTTAGGGACCTAACCCTTCACGTAGGTAGAACAATATATTTGGATGTAATAAAGGTCAATATTTATAAGGCCTTGCAATAAGGTAGAATAAGTCGAATGTAATAAGACCTAATAGAAGTTTCCACTTCTAGAAGGATCTTCCTCTAGATTGGTCTTTTGATAGACATGTTTAGTATAAATAGGAGTCGAGGGTATGAGAACCCTATCTTGGATATTATTGTAATAGAGCTCTGCTCGACTGTAGGTTTCCCCCTTGAAGAGGCAAGTGAACATTGATCTCAGAATCAAAGTGCTCTTTCTGGTCTTATTTTCTTATCATTTCAGTTTTATTTTGGTGTTGTTATGGTTACATTGTTGTTTATCTTCCATTTCTAGCCTTTTATTTTTGTTTTGCATACTTTTTATATCTGGAATATTACACCTTTAAAGAATAATATATATGCATCGGTCATCCCCCAAATATATTTTATAATCTTTAAGAAAAACTCTAAGTGTTTTAAAATTAGATAAATAATATTCAATGTAAGGAAAAACATTGGGACTTAAAGTAATTAATTAATTTTCAATCTGGTGGGCTTGAATCACATTATATTTATGAAATGTGGTTTCAATCTTACCTTGGGCTTCATTTGGGTCATCAATTCCTTGAAGGTTCAATCTTAAATCAAGAGAGATGGACATTTTGATGAGTCTACATGCTTCATCATTTTTATTATTCTATTTGGATTTCTTTTTAGAATTAGTGGGGGTTTGTTCTTTTCCTAAGGTAAAATAATACAATCCTTTGCTTCTTAGTACATCCTCCATATGATATTCCCATGTGAAGTACTTTCTACTGGTAAAAAAAATATCACTTGGACAAGCCATATTAAAATATGTGAGCAATATGGATTCAAAATTTGAAACTGACTATCTATATGGAAAGCTCTCGAAAAAATAGGTTGTTTAAAAAAAACGACATTGGAAATAGACTTCGGATATGAAAGTTATTCCCTTTTAAAAAAACACATGAATGGTAACCAAAGCACCATGTGGTAGGCAAAAGTTGGCCTACGTGGTGAAGGAAGCACAATGAGGTGGCTAAGTAAAAAACTCTCCCTCCTAATGTTTTCCTATAATATCATTTTACAAATAAGTTACTTACAAAGTGACCCACTTTTTTAAAATCAGTGAAAATAACTACTTATAAATTAAAATTGCATGGGAAGAGTAAATAAAATAATAATATTGTTTGTGCAATTATATGCATAATATCTTACCAAACATAAATTATCGACTGAGATTCGTAATCAGTAGAGTTGATGCACTTTATGTTTCGGTGATAGGTGGTCTATCTATGTCTAATGAGTATAGCATAAAGAAGAAACATTCAATAACAAAATACTCTGTTTCACACCTTTCAAATAACACTCCACACATGCAATTCAAAATCCAGAACACAATTGATCAATAAATGTACAACTCAAAATTCTTGTTCAAGGGATAGATCTGCTCATTATAGGCTCAAGAAATGAAGAGATGAACTTAAGATCTTGTTCCCTATAGCAATTGAAAACAGTAATCAAAAATCCACTTATTCACTTTTAGACATAAATCAATCATAACTCTATCTAGTCCAATCAAACCTTCTTTAATACAGGAAACAACCAATATGATTGAGAGACTTCATTATATGGAACATGAAGGTGAGAGATGAAGTCTTGTGGTTCATGTACCTACTAAGAATACCACAATTACAAACTCAAAACAATAACATTCGCTTGATTGACAATCCCACACTTCAAACTCGTATCAATTAAATATTAATCTGCAGAAATGGAAATGGAACTATCTACTCTGTTCAATGTCTAATCATTTATTCACACTGATTCAAAATCAAATAAATTTGTACTGAACTTAAAATGCGTTTGAAATCATTTACAACACACAACTGTTCAATGTTCACACTCACACAATCACATAAAAACATGTACTTGGAGGTTTACCTTGGTTGGGGTGGTGGGTCCTTCCCAAACCAACAAGGTACCTCTAAAGAGATTACAGACTAAAACACTTTACTCATTCCCATGAATTGCACAAAACAACATTTGCATTCCTTCAATTGATTGATTAAGTCAATAGTTCAACATTTCATTTTCCAACATAACAATGTATATCATTCTCCAAGAACCAATCTCACATCATAATAATTCCTCCCTTCCCTCAGACCTATGAGGTCTTATGTATACATAAAATCCATGGAAGAATGGATGAAACCAAATCCCCAAACTAAGAAAACAATTTTCACAATTTTAGGATAAATCCCAAAAAATTGTGTTTTTCATCAATTTGGGCATATTTGAGTTAGGGATCCACCCATATCTTCCAAACCAATTCTAATTTTGAAAACCTGCTCATGTATTACTCAATTTTCCATATTCTAGACAAAACCCATATCTTTGAATTTCTAGATCTGATACCATATGTATGGAAATCGAGGTGCAAGTTGGCAGTTTGAGATTTTTGTTAATTTTGGCAAAATCATTCCCCCTGCAATGGAGGTCCACACGTGTGATATGGGTGAATTATTCCTCACATGTCTACATGTAAACTCTACTCTGGAAAAAACCCATGTCTCCGAGTTTCTTCTAGAAGCATTCCAAAAATTTGAATTATTTCTAGTACCGGACTAAAACAGTTGGTATTAGACTAACAGAGTTGGTACCCGAATCTTGTAGGAAGGGTTTTAGTACTGGATGAACATAGTCACAAAGATGGGTACCGAACCAACGTAATAGTGGTATCAGATGGAGCTGGTATCGAAAGAGGTGCAAAGTTGGTACTGGATGGAGCTAGTACCAAAAGAGGCACAGAGCTAGTACCAAAAGAGGTGAAAAGATGGTACTGGATGGAGCTGGTACCAAAAAAGGTGTGGAGATGGTACCGAAAGAGGTGCATAGCTGGTACCAGAAGAGGTGAAAATCTTGTAGCGTATGGAGCACATAGCCGGTACCGGAAGAGGTAGAGAGCTGGTACCGGATGAAGTGCAAAGATGGCACTAGAAGAGGTAGAGAGATGGTACCAAATGAAGCATAGAGCTGGTACCAGAAGAGGCAGAGAGATGGTACCAAAAGAATCAGAGAGATGGTACCGGATGAAGTGTAGAGCTAGTACCAGAAGAGGCGGAGCTGTTACAGGATGAAGCACAGAGCTGGTACCAGAAGAGGTGGAGTATTGGATCAATGGAGTACCGAATCAATGGGTTGTTGCAGTACCAGATCAGTGGAGTACCAGATGGAGCTGCTTAAGAGTCAAAGTAGTTAGGAGCATAAATAATCAACCATTTAATCCAATTTAATCAATAAAATCAAACAAATCATGCTTTAACATAGGTTACCTCTATATGTGCATGGACAAGGTCGCAAAGTAGGTTTATGGAGGAAATAGACAACATATGCACATGTGAGAGGTAAAATTGACTCAGATAGAGGATAATATAGGGTAATAGATGTGTCAAAATGGAGACTCAACATTCCCCCATGCAACAATGATCTTCAAAATTTCAAAATTGATGGTACTCCTCACTCGATCAAGCATTCCCTAACGTTCCACCCTTCTTCAGCTCCTTAAGTTCTCTTTTAAGTAACCTGTTATACAATATAAAATTCCTGGCCTATGCTTCACACTTCTTACCCATGGTAAAGTAGTTATGATCGAAAAGTGGAGTCATGAGTAATAGATTAGATCTGTTAGTGATTTGACGTTAAGTCTTATCCAATCTATTATGGATCATAATTAGGAAAAAGGGTTGGATGTGACTCTAATATGATTATAGGATAGTGGCCAAGATTTTTCATATAGAATTTGACTAATATTCCCCCCTGGATAGATTACCTTTAGAATAAAAGTGATATAAGCATAATTTAGATCTCATTTGAAGAGAGGAACACATAAAAGAATACATCCCAAGATGATTAACTCATTTTTTATCCAAGTTTTTAGAGATGAAGTTCTTCTTGCTTAGGTAAGGTGAATTACATATACTGAGGGTCCCTCTTTCATGAAAACATATTTATTTTAAAGATAGAACCTTAAAGTGGATACTTTAAGGTTCTTAGGAACATCATCCTAGAGATATGAAGGTCATCTTCTAGCCTTGATTTGATAATAATTTCTTCAGAATGAGACCGAAGGGTTTTGGTTAAGTTTTAGGTGTGACACTTTATGTTTTTCAACTCCCTTTACCTGACATAGCCCTGCTACCAGTAGGCCTATTCAGTACCCCGTTGGGTTTACCTTTGTACCATACAAGCATGACCCCGCTGCCAGGAGGCATATTCAGTACCTCGACGGGTTTACTTTTACTTCCTAATACTTCCTTTTTATTATATTACTCAAAATATTTATAATGATGTATACTGTTCATTGACAGTTTTAGAGTATAACGAAGGCAGGTGGTATGAGAGTGTTTTAGAGTTATTAGGCACATAATTAACAGCTTGCAATTATCCCAAGGGTGACATCATCCACATTAGACTTAAATATCAGCTATTCAATGTATAATGGAACATCTCATATAATGACTAAGACGTCCCTCTAGTTAATCCTATTAGGGTTCTCATGAAAATTCATTGAGATTTTGCAAGGGCAGTCCACCACATGAGGTTTTCATCAATACCTCTCAAGAGAAACTTGTAAACATAAACTTGGATAAGAACTTGTTGAATCAAAAAGGTTAGTATTAGACATAATGGTGTCACTACTTTTCAATGGATATTTCAGTTAGGAACCACGTTTTCAAAATGATGAGGTAATAAGATAGGTGCACCCATTATCATATAGACATAAATGTGGAAATATCTTCTTAAATGATAATAAGGATGATTCATTTAGGGGTGAGTGTAGAAATGTAGGAGGAATATGTACATGAGAGTAAAGAACAATTCAACACAAGAATTAAATGATACTTGATAGAAATAACATGAAAATATTAGCCCATACCTCCAATTACCTGAAGTGAAAATAATGTTAAGCACATGACAAAGATCATATCACTTTGGCAGCAGTACCAGATAAGTAATGGAGCAGGTTTCTGCAGTGCCAAAACAAAGCAGGGGGAAGAAACATAGTGACATGATGGATGATTTTTTCTCATTCATGATGACAACCACTTCACAAAGGAATTCAGTGATAATAGGATGGATGCATTGGTAATCTTAGAAAACAAGAGTGGAATACACTTGGAAGTTGCACTTAAAGGAATAACGATGGTGATATTGATAGCTTAAGATGGAAACTGTATATGAAAATAACCCCGTAGGTAGGTGGTGTCCTCTCCTTACCCTTGACTATGGAGCTACGGAGGTTATTGATTAGAAATTCTATTTCCCAAACATTTTAGCACATAATTTATATAATTCTTAATGGAAAGAATTTAATAACCAGCTCGTACCTCCATTCCCTAAAGTGTGATTTGTTTAAACAAGGGAAATATCAACTATAGAACAATTTTACCAAAATTCCACCACTAGTACCGGACCACAGGGTTAGTACTGGACCCCACAGGCTTATGGCACAATGTTGGATCATGGCATTATGACGTGTTTTCACCATATAAATGAAAATGTGAAATTGGTCCTGTTAGAGGTATAATTACCTCATACTCTCAACATTTCAGTTGTATGTGAATGATTTCTATGCAAGGAGATGTATACGAGGGCCTACAGAAGTTCATGGTAGGGAGCGTGCAATAATTGAGGACAAGAGGATGTATGCGAGTAACCACATGTTTAATACATAATTAGTATAATTCCTTAATAAAATGAAAAAATGTTGAGTTTATACGTCCTATTACTTGAAGCATTTAAATCGAGCAAAAAAAAAATTGAATATAGGATAAGGACTACCAACACCTCATTACCAGTACTAGATCACCTTAGTACCAAATGAACGCAGATTTATTTTTTCCTAGTACCAGATGAACGCAAGCCTTGCCCAGTACCAGATGAACACAGATTTCTTTTTTCCCAATTTCGGATGAACGCAAACCTTCTCCCACAGTACTGGATGAACACAGATTTTGGCCCACAGTGCCAGATGAATGCAAATTTTTTCCCAGTACCGGACGAACACAAATTTTTTCCATTACCGAATGAGCGCAAGGGTGAATTTGTTGTAGTACCTGAACAACACAGAGAGAATATTTGTAGTACCAGAACAACACAGAGATGTTATCCAATACCATATGAACACATAAAGAATATTTGCAGTACCAGAATAGAACAAAGATGTTATCCAGTACTGGATTAACACAGAAAGAGTATTTGCAGTACCGAAATAGCACATAGATGTTATCCAGTATTGGATCACCACAAAATTTCATTCTGCTACTCAATGAGAATTGGATAAGGTACCTGGTGGCGTATTCTGTAAACTAAAATTTCTAGGCTTCTCCTTGTGGCTAGCATACTTTGGGTATCAAGTTGTACAAGATGCTATCAATCATTGTTGTTGTAGGAAGACACATATGAAGTTGTTCTGTTGAAGTATCATGCTGGAAAAATGCTACTTTTGTTGCCACTTCCATTTTATTAGAAAATAAACCTAACTACTACTGTCTCAACAATCACTCCCCCATACCTGAGGATTTTCATGGCCTCACGCAAACAATGTGAGATGCTAAAAGAAGGATTCTTAGAAGGTTGCGAACATGTACTAAAAACAAACCAATATAACTAATTAAAACTAGATTGTTATTCATGCTTACAAACAAAACATTTAGGGAAAATGTCAAAAGTTGAATTATTATCTATGAATAAAATAGTTTGGAATTAACATTCAATTTCAACTACTATTAAAAAGATCACTTAATTGATCATCCTTGTGAAATAGTGGTCTTAAAATAAATAGGTAATGATAAAGCACGAATGCATCATTTTTAACAACTTATGGAAAAAGAAGAAACTTGAAGAAATACATCATGAAGAACTCCCTTAAGTGTTATCTTCTGTTGACAAGGATGCCTTCTTCACTTTTGAAACCCTTCCAATATTATGTGTGCATTCGAAGGATGAAGAGATTCTCTTCTCATAATATTCCAAAAAAAATTATCATAACTTTTAGAAAGAAATCTACTATAGGAACAAAAGATCTTAAACTGATTGCTTTATTAACTTTTGACATTCCCATTTATGAAAAGTATGAAAGATATGTTGCATTGTACTTATGTGAAACATTTATTTATTTATTTACCTATCCTACTCTAATTGAACAAAAGAAAATGTACTTCAAGTATAGGTATACTTCCAGTGAAACCATGTGCATAACAGGGTTAGAAATATATCCATACTTGGGTTTAAAATATAAATTTTAATGCATACCAGAGTATGAAGGACCAACTACTTTGATGATGAGATCAAGAAATAATGAAAAATAAAAGAGTGGTGTGACCTAATAACTAATTGAAACCATATTTCAATAGGATCACTATATTCTTGTTTTTGTTCTTTGTTTAGGTCACACTGAATGTCTTCCTCCACCATGCTATGTAGATTATCCTCTTCAAGATGATTGGTCTTTGGAGTACATATAGGATCTATTGAGAGACATGCTAAGGAATCCTCAATCTCAGGTTCCACTGGTTGTTCTCCATTGAATTCTATCCATGATTCTTTATTCTCCTCAACAAATTGACAAGAGGAATCCGACGAGACTTCTAAATATTCATGTGGAGAGACAACTAGATTCTTAACTGTTGTGAAGATATGCTCTTCCTGAGAGGCGGATATCCTAGTTGTTGCTAGAATGTGAGAAAGTTCTTGGAGGAAAATTCTTCAAGATCTTGATCATCCCTGTCTCACAATACAAATTAGTACTTGAGGGTTCTTACAGCACCGCAAAAATGATTTATCATCAAAGATTTGAATATTAAAACTAAGAAATTAAAACTATTTGCAAAAATAAAACACACCAAACTTGAACTCCTTGAATTACTGGGACCTTGTTGTCACTAGGTTATCAGTTCACACAAGTTAGCCCATCATGAAAACACAATTTTGCATAAAAGAAGGAAAAACACAGTTGCATTAAAAGAAGAGAGGACAACCTAACTTTGGAGCAACCCCACCAAAGTGGATGAGTGGGCTCTTTCCTCACATATTACCGTCTTCTCTCCACCCTTAGGTAATCCATAAAAACAATACAAAACCATTAAATAAATATGATTCAAATACTACCTATCACCGTTTACAACTATGTGGCAATGATGCTAAAATGTTGGTGCAATTATATGCATAATATATTACCAAACATAAATTATCGACCGATATTCGTAATCAGTAGAGTTGATTCAATATATGTGTCAGGAATAGGTGGTATATCTATGTCTGATGAGTATATCATAAAGAAGAAACACTCAATAACCAAATATTCCATTTCACACCTTTCAAATAACACTCCACACATGAAATTCAAAATCTAGAAAGCAAAATTGATCAATAAATGTATAACTCAAAATTCTTGCTCAGGGGATAGATCTTCTCATTACAGGCTCATGAAATGAAGAGATGAACTTAATATATTGTTCCCTGTAGAAATTGAAAACAATAATCAACAATCCACTTTATTCACTCTTAGACATAAATCAATCATAACTCTATTCAGTCCAATCAAACCGTCTTTAATACAGGAAACAATCAATATTATTAAGAGAATTCATTATATGGAACATGAAGTTGAGATATGAATTCTTGTGGTTCATGTACCTACTAAGAACACCACAATTACAAACTCAAAACAATAACATTTGCTCGCTTAACAATCCCACACTTCAAACTCTTATCAATTAAATATTAATCTGCATAAATGGAAATTGAACTATCTACTTTGTTCAATGTCTAATCATGTACTCACACTTATTCAAAATCAAATAACTTTGTAATGAACTTAAAATGCATTTGAAATCATTTACAACACACAATTGTTAAATGTTCACACTCACATAATTGTTGGATTAGGGGTGAATCAGTAATAGCGTAATTATAATCATTTTTCTTCAAATGTTATATCAATGTAGAATTATTATCCAATAATGAGTAGTAAGAAATAAACAATCACAGACATACACAGTACACTAGTGTTTTATGTGGAAACCCAAATCAGGAGAAAACCATAGAATGCTTTTTCTTATATGTCTTGAAGAATTACATTCATTGGAAGCACCAACTTCCTTTGTTTTCCAGCTGCAACTAGAAGGAGGCTCCAACCCCCTAGTTTCTCAGGCTACAACCTGAGGGAATCTCCAACTCCCCAATTCTCTGGATACAACTAGAAGGAGTCTACAACCCCCTTTGTTCTCTAGCTACAACCGGAAGGTGGATACAACCACATGTCCTTGCCCCGTCCTGCCACCCTGAAGTAGAAGTAGAATGATGGAGCCACTGTCACACTATCACTGTGAGATATACTTTTTTAAACTTGTACCAATAAATCTTAATCATGCATCAACTATGCATCAACCTGTAGCTCAACCTATAATCAACCTGTACCATAAACAAGTGCATCAACCATGCACCAACCTATACCAAACAACCTGTAATCAACCTATACCATAAACAAGTGTATCCAACCATGTACCAAGTATGTACCAATCATGTTTCAACTACTCATCAACTATGACTCATCAATATGTACCAACATCATCAACTATACACCTCATGTATGTGCCAACTCATCAACTAGGTGTCTCAACCATGTACTCAACATGTACCTCAACCAAACTCCCTCATCAATTTCATCATCCAAATCTGATTTGTAGCTCTGTAATAGACCTGGTTTATATTATCACATTCCTACAAACCTTCCTTAACTTTAACATCAAGAGACTAGCATTTTCATCAAACTTTTCTTTAGTCTCACATGCCTAGTTTTGGATTAGTAAACAACTCTAACTTGAAGTAATCATAAATTTGAACCTATAATGTATTAAGATATGAAATGGATATACAATGTTCTTGAGTGTATTTTATGAAATTCCTCTAGGTGTCACTACTTGGAACCTCTAGGAAAAGGAGTTATAGAAAAAATGGCATACCTTGCTGAATTCTGGCTTATTCTAGAGAGAGACCTTGTAGAGAGTTCCCCGCATGAAATTATAGTTTAATTGATATGAAACTGTTACATAACATACTACAGAATGTACCCTAACCAACACATTTGGTCTCACTGAATTTGGATATGTTATGAAGAACTTATGACGTTTTTACCCGAAACACATGTTTTTGACTAGTTTCAGGACCAACCACAAACCATATTTTCGACGGAGTGTAAATCTGAAAATAAAATGAACCACAAGATGAATTTCTTACCAAAACTACTTGGGTATATTTTCTCAATGGAATAGAAATTTCACAGTCTGAATCATTATATAAAAAACTTTATAGCGAAAATGGTGAGATGACCTATAAATAACATACCTTAAAAAACACCATCAAAAGAATTTACCCTTCCTTGCATTTCGACCTTCTTTTCTTCACCTTCCTTTAGAAATTAGGCTTAGATATCCTTGGTTACCTGAGAAACCTATATATATATCCAATATGGTCAAGTGTGATTAAAATGAGAGAGCCTTGCCTCTTATTTATACTCTCCAAGTAGCTTCCTTAAAAACATCTTCTAGGTCACTTGGTCCACTTTCCTTATTTTAGGGTTAACCCACTTCTAATTTCTCCATTAAATTTATTATTGAAATAATTTATTTTGTATTCAATTTGAATTATAATACACTCATCACTTCAATTTATTATTTACCTTTTAAAATCTCTTAAACCACTTTAATTACTTTGACCTTTTGGGGCTTCTAGATGACATAGAGGGTCCTCCAACTTCGTAAGGCCATAACTCTCAAATTGTGAGGAGTTATGTGACATTATACATACCAATAGAAATGGAATGACATGTACTATCCATATAGAATATTATTACCTTCAAATATATCAAGAATCATATTGTTATCCATCAAACAAACTTGGGTCCATTACCCATACCTGGGTTCTCCAACTTCACATGGTCATAACTCTCTAACCATGAGAAGTTATGTGACATTATAGATACCACTGGAAATGGAATGACAAGAACTATCCCTCTAGGATAGTTTCCTTGACAAATTCATTGTCCTTCATATCATTATTCCACAATTAAGCATGGGTTCTCTTACTCCGCAAAGCGTCTTCCCGTGAAGGATTTCACCATAAGGGGTCCACTTTGGAGTTCATCCATATTTACTTCTTATCAACCATGAAAAAACAATAATGATCCATATTTACATCAAACAATATTGAGTCCATTACCCAAACCTTTTTTCTATGGGTATTTCTTCAAGGGTTGACATCAATGAAAACCAACCTTAATCAACAATCTCCCCCTTTGGCATTAATGACAACACTCTGATGCAATACTGAAATCATATCACTCATGCTCCCCCTGGAACCGTGCCTCTGTTCTCTATATCTGATAAATCTCTCCCCCTTTGTCATCAATGGAAAAGGTATCTTTTCATCCGGGGTTGCTCCCCCTGACTGAACTTCCCACTTATAGTGCTTACTCATGTACATATAAGACATATAAAATAAGAATTCAAAAAGTATTCATTTTGGAGTAGAAATAACTCCAAGTCTTTGGCAAAGATATTCAAAGGCTTCTCGTGGAAGTGGTTTTGTAAATATTTCTGCCACTTGTTCTTTTGTTCCCACATACTCAACTCCGATGTTCTTTTATGCAACCTGTTCCCATAGAAAGTAATACTTGATTGGAATGTGCTTCGTCTTGGAGTGCATCACCAGGTTTTTCGAGATACTGATGGCACTTGTATTATCAAAATATATTGGAATGAGCTCATCATACTCTATATATCTGTATATCTATCAAAGTTTGTTTCATCCAAAGAACCTATGTACAACATGTTGTTGCTGCAATATACTCTACCTCGGCTATAGATAGAGATACTGAGGATTGTTTCTTTCTTAGCCATGATACCAAACACTCACCTAAGTAGAACTTTTCTCCACTGGTCCTTCATTGGTCATCAATACAACCTGCCCAATCTACATCTGTGTAGGCAATAAGTGATATATCTTTTCCTTTTGGATACCATAATCCAAACTTTTTTTTCCTTTGAGATATTTGAAGATCCTCTTTACTGCTAATACATTTGATTCCTTTGGTGTTTCTTGAAATCGTGCCACCTGTCCAATTACCTACATTACATATGGTATGGATGTTGTCACATATAGTAGGCTACCAATCATTGACCTGTATTGCCTCTAATCTGTAGACCTCGAATCATCATCTTTTCTCAACTTACAACTAGTTTGCATGGGAGTGATAAATGGTTTGCAATCTTCCCTTCTGAACCTCTTTATCATTTCACTGATATACTTTGTTTGAGAAATAAAAATTCCTTGGTTGCTTTGACGTATCTGAAGTCCCATAAAGAAGGATATTTCTCCAAGTAACAACATTTCAAATTCATTGTGCATGTCTTTTGCAAATTTCTATCTTAACCTGTCATCATCACTATCAAAAATAATATCATCAACATAAACTTCAATTAATAAAATATTACCTTGACTTACCTTGATGTAGAGGTTGTTGTCTGCACTTCCTTTTCTGAACCCTGCCTACTGTAGATACTTATCCAGTCTGGAGTATCATGCTCTAGGAGCTTGTTTTAGACCATACACGTCCTTCTTTAATTTACACACATAGTCTATGTTCTCTGACAACTAAAATCCTTCTGGTTGTTCAATGTAGACTTCTTCTTCAAGTTACCCATTCAAAAAAATTTATTTTACGTCCATCTGATATACTTTAACATTTTTGGAGCATGCATAAGCTAAAATCAAATGGATTGATTCCATTCTGGAAACTGGGGCAAATGTCTCTTCAAATTCGATTCCTTCAATCTATGCATATCATTTACATACCAATCTAGCTTTGTTCCTTGTAACCTTTCCATCTTCATTCAATTTATTCCTAAAAACCCATTTTGTGCCGATCACATTCTTATTCTTTGGTCTTGGAACCAATTCCCACGTGTCATTTTTCTCTATTTGATCCAATTCTTTATCCATGGCCTTATTCCAAAATTCATCCTTGATGGCTTCTTCAAAACAGTTTGGTTCAATTGTAGATAAGAGTGCTAGGTTTGTTTGTTCTGGTGAATGGATTTTTCTTCTAGTCTCAACTCCTGCATCTTTGTTTCCAATAATCTGATCTGAAGGATTGTTATTTTGTACTCGTTTGCTAGGTGTCTTTGGAGATACTTGCTGAAATTTCTCTTATTCTTCTGTCGGATTCTCTTCATCTTCATCTTCCTCTTCTACTTCTTTTTCATCTTCTTCTTTGAAAAATTGCTCCATTGATTTGTTTTCTTCTTCCTTTGATTATGGTCTTCCTGTTTCATCAATTGTTACATTGATGCTTTCCACAACTTTGTTTAATCTTGTATTGTAATACTTGTATGATTTCCTTGTACTTGAGTAACCAACAAGTATTCCTTTATCGACATGAGAGTCAAACTTTCTCATTCTACCATCTTCTCTTTTGATGTAGCATTTGCTTCCAAAAAATTTGAAGTGCTTCACATTTGTTGGTCTTCCTTTCCATAGCTCGTAGGGAGTTTTATCAGTGTTGTTTCTGAGCATTACTCTGTTTTGAATGTGAACTGTTGTATTCACTTCCTATGTCCAAAAAATATCTGTCAACTTTGAATCCATTATCACTGTTCGAGCCATTTCTTATATTGTCATGTTCTTTCTTTCAACAACTCCATGATGTTGAGGTGTCCTAGCGACGGAGAATTGTCTTTTTATTCCATGATTACTACAATAGTACATAAATTCCTTTGAGGTGATTTCTCCTCCATTATCCGATCTTAAGCATTTGATTCTTGAATCCATCTCATTTTCAACCATTTCCTTGTAGATCTTGAAATTTTAAAAAGATTCTGACTTGTCCTTGAGAAAGAAAACTGCAATCATTCTTGTATAATCATCAACTAATAACATAAAGTATCTCTCACCTTTTAAGTCTTTTGTTGTAGTTGGTCCAAATAGATCGATATGCACAATTTCTAGTGGTTTTGTTGTTGAATATTCCTTTGATTTGAACCTGATCTTTGTTTTCTTTCCTTGTTGGCAATGCTTGCATAAAGTGTTGGTTGGTTTCGTGATCTGGGGCATTTCTCTAACTGCTTCTCTTTTGATGAATTTGACAAGGTTATCAAAATGCATGTGACCCATTCTTCTATGCCATAGCCAACTTTCATGTTTCTTTCCTAGACAACACTTTTCATTTCCAATTTCTCTTAACACATATATGTTGTTTGAAGTTCTTGTAGTTGTAGTGACCAATTTCCCTGAACCTTCTTTTCTTATCTCACACTTTTGTGAATCGAAAGTAAGTTTATGACCTTGGTCACACATTTGAATCACACTTAAAATATTATGTTTCATATCTTCTACTAGTAGAACATTTTCTTCCTTTTCATTCTTATTCTCAATTTGGACTGTGCCTTTTCCAATGATTTTGGCTGAATCATCATTTCTGAAGGAGACTGATCCATCTCTTTCCTTTCGTAATGTAAGAAACTTGTCTTTATCACCTGCCATGTGTTTTGAACATCCATTGTCAACATACCAACCATGTTTCTTCTGTTTAGCTTGTAGAGAAACCATGCATTCTTCATTTCTATACTGATCTTGCTTTCTTATCCATATCATTTTCTGAGGTTCTTGTTTGTGACTCTATTGAGGTTCTTTAGGATGGACTGTCATTCTACAATTTTTGGCCATGTGTCCAAAATTGTTACATTTGTAACATTCCACTTCAGTGCTCAAAGATTCAAACATGTTGTAACTTATTCTTTGTGTTTCACTAGGTTTTCTTGAATAACCCCTTTGTGTATGGCTCTCAAAGTAGTTATTTTTCTTTTTGTTAGCTCTGTAATTTACAGCTTTATGTCCAAAATTATTACATGCATAACATAAACCTTTTGAAAGGAGGTGCTCTTATGAATCCTTCTTCTTCTTGAGGCCTATCTATCTATTGTTGATTCTGAAATTTGAATCTTCTCGGTGGAGGAGTGTCCCTATAATATCCTTTGTATATCTTTTTATCCCCTTTGATTGTTTCTGCATAGATTTTTGGATTTGCTTATTTCTCTGTTTTTTTGGTCTTGATCCCTTTTCCATCTGATTGTATCCAAGTCCAGACTTGTCAATATGAGATTTTTTACTGTTGATAATGTCATCCAGAACTTTTGAGCTATTCTGCATATTTTTCTTTTAAATATCTTTTCTTAGTGTGACAATCTCTGCTTCTAAGTTTCCAATGATCCTGTCCTTTCCTTCTTGTTGTTCTTTGAGTGCTTCTTCAATTCTTTTATCTTCTTCTATTTGAACCTTCAATTTTGTGATCATTTGTTCTAGTTCTTGAGTGTCTTTTTTCTTATCTAGTTCTTCTTGTAGTTTATTGTTTTTCTTCTTTTCTCTTCTGATCATAACTTCTATGGCACTCATTAATTCTTCTCGGAAGTCAACTTCTGCCTGTTCAATTTCTTCTTCATATGCTTCTTCGTATTCTTCTTCGGAGTCTTCTTTATCAAAGTCTTCTACTTCCATGAATAGAACTCTCCCTGTTTCAATGTCACTGACTTCATCTTCATTTGATGATGAGATGTCTTCTTTGGTGCAAAATATTTTCTTGAAAAATTTCTTTGTAGTTCTTTTACCTTTATATGTTTGTCTGCCTTTTGAGTAACCTTCATCATTTCTCTTTTTCTTATGAGGACATTTGTTAGCAAAATGACCAATACCAT
>ML784206.1:89903-106331 GCA_009831015.1 Picea engelmannii | reverse complement strand
CTCTTTTTCTTATGAGGACATTTGTTAGCAAAATGACCAATACCATCACAATTAAAACAAATTAAATGAAGCTTACCTCTATACCTACCGTTGGTTCCCTTGTTCAGTCTTTTGACGAAGTTGGCCACTTCTTCATCATCTTCTGAGACGTCATTGCTGCTACTATATTCTTCTTGTTCATTTTTCTTTTCCTTTGATCTTTTGGATGCTTTGAAGGCTTCTTCTTTTACATCTGGGTTTTCCTTTTCAATTCTCATCTCATATGATGTGAAGATTCCATGCAGTTCATCCATGCTTATTGAGTTTAGATCTGATCTTTCTTCTAGTGTTGATATCTTAGGGTTGAATCTCATAGGAAGAGATCTTAGTACCTTTTGAACAATTACAGATTCTTCGATTTCTTCTCCCAATCCTATGATTGCATTCACTGTTTCATTGACTTGTAAGAAGTAGGTTGTGATATCTTCATTTTACTTCATTTTTAGTTGTTCGAACTGACCTATGTAAGTTTGAAGCTTTGTTTCTTTGACTTTTGAATCTCCTTCATAAATATTTCAAAGCTTGTCCCAAATATCTTTAGCAGATTTACAATGTGAAACTTTGGTGAATATCATATCATTGAGACCATTCAAAAGTGAATTTTTGGATTTGGAATTATTCTCATCGAGTTTCACTGCTTTGTCATTTGTTGGTGGAACTGTTGGTGATGTGTATCCATCTACAATTGATTTCCAAACTTGAAATCCCTGTGCCTATATATATGTCTTCATCCTTATGCTCCAAAAAGCATATTTTTTTCCATCAAACTGTGGTATTCCATTTTTATATGAGTTGGTACTCTCCATGATCTACCTTTCAATGGTTAAACTGATTTCTAAAGGAACCTTCTATGATACCAATTGTTGGATTACTGACAATGGGGGTGAATTAGTAATAGCATAATTATAATCACTTTTCTTCAAATGTTATATCAATGTAGAATTATTATCCAATAATGAGCAGTAAGAAATAAACAATCACACACATACACAGTACACCAGTGTTTTACGTAGAAACCCAAATTGGGAGAAAACCACAGAATGCTTTTTCTTATATGTCTTGAAAAATTACATTCATTAGAAGCACCAACTTCCTTTGTTTTCCAACTACAAATGAAAGGAGGCTCCAACCCCCTAGTTTCTCAGGCTACAACCTGAGGGAAGCTCTAACTCCCCAATTCTCTAGCTACAACCAAAAGGAGTCTACAACCCCCTTTGTTCTCTGACTACAACCATAAGGTGGCTACAACCACTTGTCATTGCCCCATCCTGCCACCCTGAAGTAGAAGTATAATGATGGAACCACTGTCACAGTATCACTCTGAGATATACCACTGTAAACCTATACCAATGAATTTGAATCATGCATCAACCATGCATCAACCTGTACCTCAACCTGTAATCAACCTGTACCATAAACAAGTGCATCAACCATGCACCAATCTGTACCAAACAACCTGTAATAAACCGGTACCATAAAAAAGTGCATCCAACCATGTACCAAGTATGTAGCAATCATGTTTCAACTACTCATCAACTATGACTCATCAATATGTACCAACATCATCAACTATACACCTCATGTATGTGCCAACTCATCAACTAGTTGTCTCAACCATGTACTCAACATGTACCTCAACCAAAAGCCCTCATTAATTTCATCTTAAAAATCTGATTTGTAGCTCTGTAATAGACCTGGTGTATATTATCACATTCATGCAAACCTTCCTTAACTTTAAACTCAAGAGACTATCATTTTCATCAAACTTTTCTTTAGTCTCACATGCCTAGTTTTGGATTAGTCAACAACCCTAACTTGAAGTAATCATAAATTTGAACCTGTAATGTATAAATATTTGAAACTGATACATAATGTTCTTCAGTGTTTTCTGTGCAATTCCTCCAGGTTTCACTACTTGAAACCTCTCATAAAAGGAGTTATAGCAAAAATGGCGTTATGTCTTATTCTAGAGAGAGACCTTGTAGAGAGTGCCCCGCATGAAATATTAGTTGAATTGATATGAAAATATTACAAAACATACTAAATACTATTCCCTAACCAATACATTTGGTATCACTAAATTTGGATCTGTTATGAAGAAGTTATGATGTTTTTACCCGAAACACCCGTTTTTGACTAGTTTCAGGACTAGCCACAAACCCTATTTTCCACAGAGTGTAACTCCCAAAATACAATGACCCACAAGATGAATTTTTTACCACAACTACCTGGGTATGTTTTCTCAATGGAATAGAAATTTAATGGTCTGAATCATTATAGAAAAACATTTATAGCGAAAATGGTGAGATGACCTGTAAATAACATACCTTAGAAAGCACCATCAAAAGAATTTATCCTTCCTTGCATTTCGGTCTTCTTTTCTTTACCTTCCCTCAGAAATTCATCTTAGATATCCTTGGTTACCTCAAAAACCTATAGATATTAAATATGCTCAAGTGTGAATAAAATGAGAGAGCCTTGCCTCTTATTTATACTCTCCAAGTAGCTTCCTTAAAAACATCTTCTAGGTCACTTGGCCCACTTTCCTTATTTTAGGGTTAACCCACTTCTAATTTCTCCTTTAAATTTATTATTGAAACAATTTATCTTGTATTCACCTTGAATTATAATACACGCATCACTTCACTTTATTATTTACCTTTTAAAATATCTTAAACCACTTTGACTACTTTGACCTTTTGGGGCTTCTAGATGATATAGAGGGTTGTCCAACTTTGTAAGGCCATAACTCTAAAACCGTGAGGATTTATGTGACATTCCACATACCACCAGAAATAGAATGACATGTATTATCCATATAGAATAGTATTACCTTCAAATATAACAAAAATCATATCGTTATCCATCAAACAAATGTGGGTCCATTACCCAAACCTGGGTTCTCCAACTTCACATGGTCATAACTCTCTAACCGTGAGGATTTATGTGACGTTCTACATACCACTGGAAATGGAATGAGAAGCACTATCCCTCTAGGATATTTTCCCTAACAAATTCACATTCCTTCATCTCATTATTCCACAATTAAGCATGGGTTGTCTTACTCCGAAAAGTGTCTTCCCGTGAGGGCTTTCACCATAAGGAGACCACTTTGGAGTTCATCCATATTTACTTCTTATCAACCATGAAAAAACAATAATGAGTCATATTTACATCAAACAATCTTAGGTCTATTACCCAAAACTTTGTGCTATGGGTTTTTCTTCAAGGGTTGACATCAATGACAACCAACCTTAATCAACAATCACACAAAAACATGTACAGGGAGGTTTACCTTGGTTGGGGCGGTGGGCCCTTGCCGAATCAACAAGGTACCTCTAAAGAGATTGCAAACTAAAACACTTTACTCATTCCCATTAATTTCACAAAACAACATTTGCATTCCTTCAATTGATTGATTGAATCAACAATTCAACATTTCATTGCCAAGCATAACAGTGTATATCATTCTCCAAGAACCAATCTTACATCATAATAATTCCTCCTTTCCCTTAGAACTATGAGGTCTTATTTATACACAAAATCCATGGAGGAATGGATGAAACCGAATCCCAAACCAAGAAAACAATTTTCACAATTTTAGGATAAATCCCAAAAATCTATGTTTTTCATCAATTTGGGCAGATTCAAGTTAGGGCTCCACCCATATATTCCAAAAAAATTCTAATTTTGAAAAATTGTCCTTGTTTCACTCAATTTTCCATATTCTAGACAAAACCCATATCTTCGAATTTCTAGATCTAATACCATATGCACGAAAATTGAGGTGCAAGTTGGTCATTTGATATTTTTGTTAATTTTTACAAAATCATTCCCCCTGGGATGGAGGTCCACACGTGTGATATGGGTGAATTTTTCTTCACTTATCTACATGTAAATGCCACTTTGGACAAAACCCATGTTTCTGATTTTTTTCTAGAAGCATTCCAAAAATTCAAATTTTTTCTAGTACTGGACTAGCACAGTTGTTACCGGACTACCACAGTTGGTACTGGAATTCTGTAGGCAAGTGTTTAGTACCAGATGAACATAGTCATGACTATGGGTACTATACCAGTGCAATAGTGGTACCGGATGGACCTGGTACCGGAAGAGGCTCAGAGCTGTTACCAGAAGAGGCATAGAGCTGGTACCGGAAGAGGCACAGAGCTGGTACCAGAAGAGGTGCAAAGATGGTACCAGATGGAGCTCATACCGAAAGAGGTGTGAATCTAGTACCATAAGAAGTGAAAAGTTTGTACCAGATGAATCTTGTACTAGAAGGGGTGGAGAGCTAGTACCAAATGAAGCGTAGAGCTGGTAACGGATGAAGCACAGAGCTGGTACTGAATGAAGTTGGTACCTGATGAAGCGTAGAGATGGTACCGGATGAAGCTGGTACCGGAAGAGGCAGAGATATGGTATCGGATGAAGCACATAGATAGCACCAGATGAAGCTGGTACCAGAAGAGGCGGAGAGTTGGTACCAGATGAAGCGTAGAGTTGGTACCGGAAGAGGCGGAGAGATGGTACCGGATGAAGCATAGAGCTAGTACCGGAAGAGGTAAAGTACTGGATCAGTGGAGTATCGGATTAGACAAAGTACCAAATCAATGGGTTGTTGCAATACTAGATCAGTGGTGTATTGGATGGAGCTTCTTAAGAGTCAAAGTAGTTAGGAGCATAAATAATCAACCATTTAATCCAATTTAATCAAGAAAATCAAACAAATCATGCTTTAACATAGGTTACCTCTCTATGCGCATGGACAAGGTCACAAAGTAGGTTTGTGGAGGACTTAATAGACAACATATGCACATGTGAGAGGTAAAATTGACTTAGATAGAGGATAATATAGGGTAATAGAGGTGTCAAAATGGAGACTCAACAAATATTAAATTTACTTTATAGTGATTCACTTTTATAACATAATTAAAATTCACTTTACAATAAAATAATGAGATAACTCAAGTTTGCATGAATTTTTTCAAAAAGTAACTTAAAAAATAGAGACTTGAACTCAATATGTCTTATTAAATAAAGAAACTTTCAACCAAATGAGCTATAGTAAAATATATAAAAAAAATTAATGAAGGAGGATGGGGCCTTTTTTTTGCCTCGAAGTACATTCTTACACCCAAAGTCCTTGTTTTTTATTGCAAAAAAAATTAACACGGTCGCACACAAAAACAAGTGAACTTTCGAAAAACAAAATTCCGAATCTCAACAATAATGAGGTTATATCTCGGTTAGCTTACCCAAAAAATGCAAGTTTCTCTCTGTTTTTTATTTCTTGAACTCACATAAAGCACAAAGAAAAGAGCATACGTAGAAAAGAAAACACTTTTTGCTCTATTTTTTTATTTTCCTAGATCACTCATAGCACATTAAAAAGATCATACATAGACTAGAAAGAGTAGTTGTTATGACCTAAGGGGGGCATATATGGGGTTAGCTATATATGATATGATCCCAAAGGAGGGGCATATATGGGCTAAATGTATATGTAATAAGGTTATCCTAATATTAAAGGGGCCTCATGTGTAGTGTATGAATAGGTATACATAGAGATCATGTATTCATTATTGAGGACATGTGAATTGTGATGTATGAATGTATTTGGATATTTGAGAAAGGTTCTCCTATTCTTTAAGAACTTATTGTGTAACTCATCTCTCTTATCTATATTGGAGTTGTTCTCGACGTTCACATTGGTGTACATTGTGTGTACTTTTGGTTTATTTTTATATTTTAAGCATTTGGATCATAATATATTTTAATGTTATGATCCAAATGCTTAAAATATCAAAATAAACCAAAAGTACACACCATTTACACCAATGTAAGAATGGAGAACAAGTCCAACATAAATAAGAGAGATGAATTACATAATAAATCCTTAAAGAATAGGAGAACCTCCTCCAAATACCCAAATACATTCATACATCACAATTCACATGTCCTCAATAATGAATACATGATCTCTATATATACTAATTCACACACTACACATGAATACCCTTTACTATTAGGCCCACCCTATTACATATACATTGACAATTACATGTACATCTAAACATATCTATGTCACTCCCCCCCTCCCCCTTGGGGTCATATCATATACATTTAACTGCATATATACCCCCCTTGGGTCATAACATGTGGCATCTAAACTAAAGGTAAATACTACTCCATCAAGATTTAAAGGGGATTTACCGAGAAAAAGAGATGATAGTTGATACATGAATAAGGGTTTATATGGTCTTTGATACAACATCTAATAATACTTAAAGGGTACTCCAATTATAGGTAAATAAATATATAAAAGACATAATATGTTTGAATTGTTATGAACATTGAATATAGAAAAGGTGAGTATGTACAATAGATTTGTTATGTTCAAAGGGTTTGGATCTAGTGGTGAGCAATCACAAGGTTTTCACCATTCAGCAAGGTTAAATTCCTTTAAGATTTTCATTTAGAATATTAAGGCATTCATAAGACACTTGGAAGTAGTGGTTGAGTATGTGAATCATGCATAGAATTACTTATGTGCACCTATAAATGGATTAAATCTCATTCTCATGTTCTCTTACGAATTTCCAAATGAAACATTTACTCGATACTTAAAGTAGTCATGGAACACCTAAAGTTAGTTTGTAAATATATGAGCCATGCATAACACTATGCTCACACATGTATGTGGATTAGAACCCACTTGATATTATCTATAACAACTACCAAATTAATATAAGGTTTCATATGGTTCATTAATTAACAAACTATGATTTCATAAAGGAGGTCAAGGGTTCACTCTTTACAATGAATGCACATAGTTGATGTAAAAAGTAGAATGATTGTTATACTAGGTTAGGTGAATTAGAGAAATCAATAATTCTATTGGTGGAATCCATGTTTAAATATCATATAGGACTTTATTAAAACAACCCATGTGAAGGAGATCTATGTGTACTCGTGATATAGGAGATCTATGTGAAAATGTCATTTTTTTTCTAAATTGATGTAAATCCATTTGAATTATATATATATATATATATATATATAAGAACTTTTTTCCTCCTAAGAGGTCACAAGTTCAAATCTAGAGGGGGGTAGTGCTAGCGGGAAAACCCCCCCTATGACTACACCAAGGTTCAGAATGTAGGTAGATCAATTAACTATCTAAAATTCAACTACTTCTCTAACTACCCCAAACATACCAAAACTCATACAAGAAAAACAAAGATGAGAGGGATCGGGTAACTATACCTCTACTGCACGTCTGGTGATGATCCCCTCGTGCTTGAAAACTTCGCTGACTGCACACCTTCTCCCAAACATGGTTGTTATCACCGAAATTTCGTCCGCAAATGGTTACAGGAATTCAGCATTGCCAAACAGTTATGAGGTCACCCATGGACCAAAAATATCACAAAAGCATTCCCAAAGAGTCAAAAACTATACAAATAGTGCAAACATTAAAGGGCGCTATGAAGACACAGGGCGCGCACGCACATGCATGAAACAAAAACGCAATATTCACGCACATGTGCACGATGCGCGACTGTTGTCGCAAAAAATCACGCACCTGAGAAACGACGCATTTATGAGAGTGGTCGGTCTCCCACCCACTTCTGATTCAGCTTCCAAGTTGATTTGACACTCAAATCTAGACTAGATTCGACTAGGTGGCTGGGCAAGGACCTAGAAATTCCCTAATTAGCCTCTTTACACACTACAAACTAGTTGGACAATAACTCAAAGGAATGCTATAAAAAGGCCATGGATACACTTCATTTTTCAAGGAATTCAAAGCAAAGCTATGCTGCCATTATTCTCTTGAGGACTCTTCTATCCTTGACAAGAGTATACTTGCATCATTGCATTGGGAAATCCATCTCACCCCTTGAGTGGATTAGCAAATAATTCTTTCACCATTTTCATTTTTATTTTCAAGTTGTAAGAAGACCTTATTTGTGGGGGTCCAAGAGCCCTCCCTTCGAGGAAGAAGGGACTCATAGTCTCCTTGCTTCTTGGTGTTTTCTTTCACTAATATCAGCCTTATCATTGGTGACATGGGTCTCATTGTTTCTTTTATCCTTATGTCACTATGTTTATAAATTTAGTTGTTATTTTATTTCTTAGTTTAATTCTTAGTTATTGTTTTATATTTCTTTTTCTAACCCTTTTTCTTGCAGTTGTCCTTCTTAGCAAACCCAATGAGGCTTACAAGAACCTCTATTTTTCTCACTAAGGTGACGAAAGAGGCACGACAGATTGGCGAATCCACTAGGGAAAGGTATCAATTTCCTACCCCATTTGTGTTTTTCTATCTCTTCTTTTGGTTTATTTAACTTGCAAGTGCATTAACCGGCCTAAGCCGACCTGCCAATCATCCAATTCCAAGTTGAATTTGGAGAATTCCATACGGAATTTTCATTCACGGCTGTGTGTCACCTGTGCACGGGTTTTTAGGACCACAGACGTGCATCGTGAACACATGTGCTCAAGTCACAGTTCTTTTCTGTGCACATGCGCTCATTAACTCTTTCAGGTCTGCGCACATGCGCTCTGTGCTCCTCTGTCTCCACTGAGAGTTGCGCATTTGTGCAAAAATTCACATTGTAAATTTTTTGATATGTGGGGAAGGCCATTAGCCTTCTTAAAAATGATTTCAAGCATGTTTTAAAGCTGCACCACACTTAGTCCCCTCTTCATATAAAGGGGTTAGTCAAAACACATAGGAACTTAGGGGGTTAAAATCAATTTCCTCTTTTTCTTTCATTTTTGCCACATCGATGACTTGTTTTGACTCAAAATATAAGTTGGAAGTCATTTTTAATCACATTTAACTTGCATTGGGACTAGAAGTTGGATAACAATCACTTAGTATGCTCTTCTCTCATGCCTCCAAGCGACCTTGAGAATCAGAAAAAGATTGTGAAACAATTTCATCTCCCTTAAAAATATTAAAACCTTTAGGAGAGGACAACAACCCTTCTTGGGACTCCTTTTAGTTTATTTTCTCAAACACATATTAATATTGTAATGGGCCCATACATGCCCACATGCTACAAAGATAGGATAGTGTTGAAATTTACTTTCTTAGATCAAATCACTAGGGAAGTTTAAAGGTTTTATAATGGGCCCATACATGCCCACATGATCACAATCAAGGATAGTTTCAAAGATTTTCTTAGATTACATCACAATAGGGAGTTAAAGGAATAGTGACGGACCCACATGTCCACATGCTAGCTTCCTAGGGACTTTTGAATTACGGAAGGTTGTACCAAAGACACTTAGTTAATTAGGTAATCAACACTTGTAAGGACCAAGTGAAGTCCACATGCAGCAAGGTGACACCTAATTCACTAAAAATTGGCACACTTTCACTCATTCACACACAAAAGTCACTTATCACTCACATAGCTTCTTCTTGAAATGTGGAGGTCAAAGTAAGTTTCATCCAAAGGGATTCTGAAATGCCCCACCCTTTTCTTGATGAAACTATCCACTCCCATTTAAATTCAACAAGGTCAGTTCACACCCCCAACCTCTCAAAACAACTACATCTAAATTTTTTCTAAAAACTCACTAATTTTTCCTCCACGGGAGGTGCCAAAAGAAATTTTTTAGTCTAGGTAGGATTTCGGGGATAGGCATCCAAATAACTCCCCATTATCTGATTCTCACATTGTCAAAACCATAGAAGTTGTCAAATAGGGAACTGAAAATCCTCCAAGTCAAGTGTTCCTAACACCATAAGGTGGGGAGATACCCGTGAAGGGTTGAAGGCCGAGATCCAGTTGTTCTGTGCGTCCCCCCTTGAGGCACCCACCTCTTGGACATGATCCATCCCGTGACCCATTTCTTAGGCCAAAAATCTAAATGCCACACTTTGATCGAGGTACCTAGTGACCAAATTTTAGGACATCTACCTAGGTGGAAATTGTTGGTTGCAATTGCACCTTGATTGGATTTTGTGTGGATATTGGAAAATATCGCCAGCTCTTTCAGGATATGCCCCCTTTACCCCTCATTATAACCAATTATTTCATCCTTCACTAGTTTCTCTTCCGGTGACTTCAGACCCCACTGTTGCATACTATTGGAAGGTCCAGTGCTATTTGAGAGGAAGGACATTCCATCTTCTAGGACACGAGCATTTTTTTTCTTTGATTCCCCATGCGGACAAAACCCACTTATCCACATATATGCTTCTTTTTCAAAACCACTTTATGTATGACGCACTTCTTACTACATTATGATTTGGATATATATATATATATATTGTGTAAATTTCAAAATTTGCAACAAAGGCTCTTGTTTCTTTATTACTCTCACCACCATTTGCACACATTCACTCAACTAGTTGGACATCATAGGGGACCCATAGAATCCCTGTCATTCCCAACACTTACTAAACCTCCATCCTATCTTAGGGGGAGTGTATGGTCTTGCCCACTCATCAACACCACCTTCACACACTCCTGTGAGTGCTACTGTCTTAGGATCAACTTTGCTTGGTTCCACATTACTTGGGTCCACTTCCCAAGTCCCACCGTCCACTCACTCTCCTTTACATGGAAGCGGAGGACCAACTTCCTCTCGAGGGGGAAGTACCAACCCACCTAGCTTCCCTCGAGGGTCAGGTTCACAACACACTTACACCATGGTTGGAGCTAATCCTCCCCCCCCACTACAAATGCCTTAGTTGGCCTCTCTCAACATACCAAATCTAAGCAAACTCACCAATGATCCTATATTGCATGACCCCACATGGCCTACAATTCCCACCAAACTACCTTCCGACATACCCAAGTTTGAAGGAAAGGTAGGAGATGACCCTACCAACCATGTCATGAATTTTCACCTATTGTTCTCTTCCAATAACATTATGGATGATTCCATCAGACTGCGATTATTTCAACGCAAAATCAGGGTCCCATGCGACTTTTGAATCCTTGGCCAAAGCATTTTTGACCTTCTTCCAATTACCAATCCGCCATGACAATGGTCTGGAACTAATCTCTAGTTTCAAACAAACCTCAACCACACATATCGCTAATCACATTCACGAGTGGCGTAGGTGACATAGTTTGTGCAAAGCAGAAACCACCAAACAACAGTGTCTTGACTGGTTTCTTAGATCACTTGTCTCTCTCCTCGGTAAGGATGTAGCTTCCACCTTCCCTTAATCCGAAGAGGAAGCCATCAGTAAGGCTCAACAATATGACCTCATCTATGCACAGTCAAGGTACTTATACACTATACTTCTTGATCTCCCAAAACCTATGCCATTTGGCTAAGACAAACCTGGGATGTCTCACTCAGCAGACAGACTGATTGGTAATACCACTCACCACGGTCCACAACCCCAACAACCACCAATGTATGGAACACCTCAATACCCGTCGGCATATGGGGGAACTTCTTATTAACCCTCACCCCCTTATCAACAACCATACCATGTTTCTATGCCTCCACCCATCAGTCGGCCACTGTTGGCACCCCCCATACACCCACCTATTCAAATGAGTTATGGTACCCTCTCTACCTCAACTTATAGTACTAGCGAAAGCACCATGCCTTCCTATGTACCTTACGGATCATTACCCCCATAGAATCCATACTTTCCATTTCCTGGTCCCCCACAACCCATCGCTACCCCACATCCTCACGCTAGGGTGAATTTTGTTTAACCCTCTCCCGTTCAACAATATCAAAATTTTGAATAGTTGAATACGGAAAATCCGACCCATCCGTCGAACAATGCCAAAAATAAAGGAAGAAACAGGAACAATAACAACCCTGGCCAAGGCAGGAATGACCCCCACAACCATCCCATTGGGGGAAACTAATACCAAGACCCCCAAGGGGGCATCAATACAAATATACCACGCCAAGGGAAGAACAACAATCTTTGAACTAACTTTCCTTGTGCTATATGTAATGAGTATGGACATTATACTCATCATTGCCCCCAAATTCCTGACCTCCAACGGATGAGGGCATCCATGCACTCACAGGGCCCTCTGACACCATCTGCCCCTCAGAAGGCCCCACAATAGTATTTGCAACCACTACATCCAACTGTTTTTCAAAACCCCATTCCATACCAAGGTGTGATGAACAACCAACAAGTGATCAACCCTACCCCACCACAAATGGGGCAATATGCAACCCTGAGTGCCACTCAACCCAGGAATTCGGCTGATCGCAGTATCCTCCTCACTAGTGAATAAATTCTTCTGCAAACCCACAACCATCAATACGGTATGCCTCCCGAATCTACCCCAACCACCTCAGAAACACGACCAGCTACTACAGGACAACCATTGATGATTCTACGTCCTAACATGGAACCCATTCCTCACATACCATGTATGCTCTTACAACGGAATGTACATAACCCTCATGCTAGTGATGCTCATAATTATAGTCCGGTTGATGACTTAGCCCAGTCTCCCACAACCATATCTATGTTGGAGGTCCTCCAAAACTGTCCATCACAGAGAAAATCCTTACTTTCTGCCTTGGGGGTAATCGACACAGTTGACACCCAGCTGATCACATTTGATTCAGATAACGGAGAACCATGTCTTCCTGCCCAAGTATCCTTCCAAATACTAGTTAAGATATAGAACACCACAGTTTATCGATGTATCACCGATGAAGGTTCATCCACCTGCATCATGTCTAAAGACGTATGGCAGGAAATTGGCTCTCTTGAGCTAGTAGCCTCTACCATCACCCTTCAAGCTTACGAAGATCTACCAACATCTTCCACAGGGCTTTGTAAAAATGTCCCCATAGAACTTGGGGGAAAAACTATCCTCATTGACATTGAAGTTATCGATGCCCAACTTGATTACAATATCTTGTTCGGATGAAACTACATGTATGTTATGAAGGTAGTCACTCTTCTGTGTTTCGTACGATGATGTTCCCCCATAATGGGAATATCATCACCATCAACCAACTTACACATTATGAGCCTAACCATTCTGCCAACATCGATAACATCCTCCCCCTTATTCATGTTAGCCCAAATGATTTTCCAGTTGCCAACAAAGGCCCTGGATTATTCCAAGACCCATCCATGTTGGGCACTTGTCAGGGCGCACCACCATTCCTAAACCCATCATTTTCAGCACAAGTGTGTGTAGTTTCCTCTAAAGGAACTAACATGGAGGATACCCTCCCTCCTAGGGAGACTTCTATCATATATGACATCCCACTAGTCACATAGCTCCCCCCTCATGAGCCTCCTACGAACTTGTCAACCCCACCAGTCCATGATTTCACCTCTCCCCAAGGACATATCCCAGTTTTGGAGACAGATCCCCAAGCCATCACTCAAATCCCCTTCTTTTACCCTCCACCTGGCATCGAAGCTTTCCAGGTAGCCGCAACGCTTACCCTCCCTAATATGGTGTTAGCAATTCCAGTTTGGTATTTACATCCACCAGAGATGGTCCCTCGACCATCCCTTCCCCCCCAAACGGAAGTAATCCCAATGACGATTCCCATACTTACTCCCACCATACCCTCTACACCCCCACTCACTACCCCCCCTGCCACAACTAGGGGCAAGAGAAAGAATAAGGAGCCCACAACTCTGCTTCCCCCGCGCATCCAACCCCCTTGTGCGCTATGTGAGAAAGATGGACATCCAACCCACAAATTCCCATCCCTACCTGAGTTACAAAACCTAATTCCACTCAATCCAACACCATCACCGCTCACCACTATAGCAAGTATTGCCGCTACCTCCTCTAACTCAAATAGCAAAGGGCTACAAACCAACTTCACTTGTGCCATATGTTCAAAATATGGCCATTATACACACCATTGCCCATCTATCCCATATGTCCACCACACATTACCGCAGAAGGCCACACACATCTTCCTGAGTTTCCTCCGACACTCCATACCAATGCTCCTATGAATGTGATTCATTATACTTCTTCATCAATGCTCGAGAAAAGGGGAGGTACATGTCCTCCCCCCAAATTACCTCCTGATCATCCATAGTTTTAGTAACACTGGGATGGCATTATGGACCCACCGTCCATATCTAAGCCCTTTTTCCCACTTTCATTTTTTGGTAAAGGAGCCCATAAGCTCTATTTTCCGAACCACCTTTGGCCTCTTATACAGACATTTCCATATGGTGATCATTTTCCCTTTTTCCCGGCAGAGCATCTACCCATGAAACACTTAGGTATGCCTGCTCATGTTTAAAAATTATCAAAATAATGCTCATATGTTCGATTCCCTTTAGATATTGTTCACGTTGGGTATTTGGTTTTCATGTGTGTAGGTACTTGGTCATCATACATCAACGCCACCCCTTCAGGTATATACTCAGCACTGGCATGTAGTCATTCCCTCTGAATCTCACTTTCATCTCCAGTCACACCCTCTGACTTTTGCCTCTAGGACCCCCATCTTCGGCTCTATAATACCAACACCTCCATTTGCATCTTCGATACTGTCACCCAGTAGCACTCTTAACCACATGAGTTGTCCCATTTTTAGCACCCTTTTTCACCTTTGACACTCATGTTGTTTTTCAAAACCCATTAGGGATGGGAGTCTCGATAGTCTTCCATCATGTCATGAATCAGCCACATACTCCTTCTCCTCATTTTGCTAGCTTTCCCAATGAAGTCCTAGATTATATCTTCACGGTTCTATTTTTTTACTGCACCTCCATAGTATCATGAACCCTCCATTTCATCCACAATCAGTTTGCCCATTTGCAAATCTCCCTTCATTTCACCTACCTCATACAGAAACCCACCCATGGGGCCCCCACCCTCCACCAATTCTCCAAGCAATTTGTGCCCTACCTGGGCCAACAATGTTACATTGGGGCACCCATTTCTATATTTGTACACTTATCCCAAAATATTCTTTATTTATTGTACAAACGCCATTGTTTCCCGCATTTACATTACCTTTTTTGTCGTCACCTTTGGCGACCTTTTTCCCTTTTTTGGCAAAAGCAACCCATGTCACCCTTGGTTGGGGCACTACTTATCATCTACCCTTGACGACATCGCCGATATATTCAGAGTACCCCACAGGCCAGTTACCTCTGTCCTCTGAGTCTGTTCACCTTGTCCCACCTCTGGCACAACTTATCCTCTGTCTTGTCGTCCCCCTGACACTCGACCTTGTTGAACGGTTGCAACCACTTTTATCTCACATATACCCCAACCAAGGGTAGTCTTGAGTCTTCCTACATATTGACTTCGTCCATGTACCTCCTCCAATTCCTAACCTCACCTAGTATATTTCACGAATCCCTTTGCTTCTGGGAGTTGCATCCCCCTTTTGTTGACATCAGCATAGCTTTCTAGAAGGGCGATAGTATCTTGACTCTCATCACCTTACCAATGAGAGCTCTTGGACGGAACAGGGAGAACCACAATTGCTCCCTTCTCTCATTGACCCCCATAACATTCAACATCAACACTTTATCATGTTACGATGGGTCTTACTTTGCGACTATTGTAGTTATTTCTTATACTTACCGAAGACCTCTGAACTTGGTTTGGCTATCAATGCCTACAGAATCTGTGATACTTCTTATAGATGTCACTACCTACTATTCAGAGTATGTTCCTCCACAAAATTGTCTTCTGCCTTTATCACGACTGCCCCCGAGGGCGCTGTAGTTGTCTACATCAACACTTCATTCCTCTTTTTTAGTTACATGACATGAGCATGGGGCATGCCCGCCTCATTTGTACACAGTTTATTTTTTACACACCTTATGGAAGGTTGGGTTCTACAGGTTCCTTTTTCCCTCCAACGGATAGCTCTAGAAAATCCCACTATCGCTCTCTCTTACAAAAACACTCTCAGTAGAAGAAACATTTATGGATTTTGGCTATACGTATTCTCCTAACCTCATCCATCAAGGGGCATCTATTATCACCAAAATTTCATCCGCAAATGGTTATAGGAATTCAGCATCGCCAAACAATGATGAGGTCACCCATGGACCAAAAATATCACAAAATCATTCCCAAAGGGTCAAAAAATATACAAATAGTGCAAAAATTAAAGGGGAGATATGAATACACAGGGTGCGCACATACATGCGTGAAACATAAATGCAATATTCACGCACATGCACACGATGCGCGATTGTTGTCGCAAAAATCCACGCACTTGAGAAACGACAAATTTATGAGAGTGGTCGGCCTCCCACCCACTTCTGATTCATCTTCCAAGTTGATTTGACACTCAAATCTAGACTGGATTCGACTGGGTGGCTGGTCAAAGACCTAGAAATGCCCTAATTAGCCTCTTTACACACTACAAACTAGTTGGACAATAACTCAAAGGAATGCTATAAAAAGGCCATGG
>ML784206.1:69789-89726 GCA_009831015.1 Picea engelmannii | reverse complement strand
TTCAAAGCAAAGTTATGCTGCCATTATTCTCTTGAGGACTCTTCTATCCTTGCCAAGAGTATACTTGCATCATTGCATTGGGCAATCCATCTCACCCCTTGAGTGGATTAGCAAAGAATTCTTTCACCATTTTCATTTTTATTTTAAAGTTGTAAGAAGAGCTTGTTTGTGGGGGTCCAAGAGCCCTCCCTCGGAGGAAGAAGGGACTCATAGTCCCCTTGCTTCTCGGTGTTTTCTTTCACTAATATCAGCCTTATCATTGGTGACATGGGTCTCATTGTTTCTTTTGTCCTTATGTCCCTATGTTTATAAATTTAGTTGTTGTTTTATTTCTTAGTTTAATTATCAGTTATTGTTTTATATTTCTTTTTTTAACCATTTTCCTTGCAATTGTCCTTCTTAGCAACCCCAACTAAGCTTGAAAGCACCTCCATTTTTCTCACTAAGGTGACGAAAGAGGCGCAACAATGACCTGCATTCAAAGATAGACAAACAGAAAGCTACAAGCATGCTATTTCATATAAAAATTAGGGTTAGATGTTAGAATGTCAAAACATAAACCATTAAAAGAATTCAATACACCATGATTTGGGACAGGAAAAGTAATTATTTTATTAATAACTCAATGATTATACCTTTACAACCAAAGCCGAATACTTCTCCATGAACCTGTTATGGGATCCTCTTCACTAAGATCCAAGTGCATCGTTGTATGGATTCTCCTTTCAACCTTCTGATCTCTTCTTGGGATGTGAATGGGTTATGATGGAGGAAGAAGGGATAATTGGGGATTTCTGAGGCAATTCTCACAAAAGAGCTGCAATAACTTGGGAAAGGAGAGGATGTGAAACGTGAAGAGTTTCATTGTTCTTATGTCTAGATGTGGAATGAGACCCCAACACCTCTTTTTATATGACAAAAGGATGGTTATTTAGTTGGGTGATGGGCTATAGGCAGTGGATTAGTTAGGAAACTACCCAATAGCTCGTAATCTCAACGAATTCCTTACAACTTTTTATTTTTTGCAAGTTTTTCAAGTACACACAGGATGTAATGGTGCAACATGCATATGTATGTGGGCTATAGTGGTATAGAAAGAGTATGTACACGGGCAATATTGGTGTAGGGCATGTACATCTTCAAAAAATTGGTTTTTAAAAGAGTAGCTCAGTAGTGCTTTGGCAAAAAATGCAAGTAAGAGGGCCAAAGTCCAGGTATGCATGTGTAGAGAAATTTAGGGTTATAACATATGCCCCCTAATGTGTGAGGTCATAAGAGCATTTGATGACCGAAATACATTACAAAATCTTCACCAATGTATGAAATCTGTGAGCCCGAGACCAGAGTTTGGGAGGTTCCATCTGCAAAAATAACAATTGTCTCTCTAAGGTGGGCATACCCATGCTCGGGATGAAATAAATCATGGCTACCAATAAAATACACATCAAATCCATGTTATATAACTATATAAAGTGTATCCATTGTTAGAACCAGAAGTCACCTTTGGATTGCGACAGAGTTCATATCAATACCCATCAGTTATATGTCATGGTTAACAAATTTAGAGAGGTCAAATGGGGTAGACTCGAGAGAATATTGTTTTAACTCATAAAATAGGGGCAGTATGCACAAGAAAATGAGGTCTTGATCAACTTCAACCGATAAGTTGCAATAAGGGTGAGTAAGAGGAAGAAATCAAGGAGAAGATTTAAAGGTCTTCTTTGGACATGAGGTCTTCCAGTAGCCTAAGGAGGAAAACTCTGAAAAACAAGATCCTCTTGAATTCGAAGTTTTAAGAGACTGAAAACGCTATAAATGCACTGCAATCAAACATTGATTACACCACAGTCACGACAATCCATGTGAATCCTTCGATCATGAACATTCAGTATTAGACAAAGATAAGATGGAAATAGAAGTTGGATTTCATTAAACAAGAATTCTCATATCAAGTTACATAACCAACAAACCAGAGCTTCATTAAAACATTACAATACGAGATCTTAGCTCAACCATCGACCTTAACAAAATATCAAAACTGAGTATTTATACTCAGAACAAATTGCCACCACCAAGAGTGTGATCTGGCTATAGCAATCAAATATTTTCGTCTACCTCTCTTCTTCTAGTCTACACCTGCATTATTCTGTCAGATGCGATCTCATACCAGTATGGGATTTGCAGGAGGATTCTTTGATAGGGGAAATTTAGGCTGACAGTCTGCCTCCACGACCATTTTTTCCATGCTTTCCATTTATGGGGTGAAACGAGGTTTCAACCACCTTCCCCATTTCCATTAACTAATTTCATCGAGATCGGGATGAAACCTGGCACCCATGAATGTTCCAGAAGATGTTCACAACTCCTTCAAGTCAATACCGACACCTCGAGATCATGTAGATCTTCCTCTGTGAAAAATATGAATGCTTTCGGCCTTGGTGAAGCTTCTCTCCATCACTTCATGTGACCTCGGACCATGACCTGGGGCTCCTATGTGAAATTTCAAGATTTTTCATTTCGAGAGTCTTCACTCCATTTGAATCCAAAATCCTGATGCTCAAATATGAGAAAAAGTCCATCCAGATCAATGGTCGGGTTTTCTTTGAATTTAACGGCCAGGATGCTTGCTCGAAAACCTCAGACACCCACCACACAATAGGCGCTTACCCTTATTTATGGCCCTACTTCCTATATAACCATGGGTTGTGATCATGGGCCCAACTCCTAGGCGCTTTGCGACTTCGTGTTTCTCAACTTCACGTTTTGTGACTTTGCATTCCATGAATCTATGTTGTGCTCCATGCTAAAACCTCTGAATCGCAAAATTGCAATTTCTTTGATTAGGTGCCACGTGCCCCTTTGAATTGGAAGGCCCAGATGAATATCGACATTTCAAGACTTTGGGTCTTCGACACTTCGGGACTCGGGAAATCTTCACATCCCTCACTCTAGTTTTCCCGAAATGACCTTCTTTATGATTTGGATCTAGTGCCACGCACCCTACTGAATCAGACGAATCTTGTTGATTTCAGATTTTGATGGTTCGAATCTCTCATGAATAACTTCAAAAACATTTTGAACTCCTGATTTCCGCGACTATTATTTGTCATCAATCTCTGAACTTTGAAATGAAAATTCTTTCACCAAACTTAACTTGCTCTCTTGATTTGATTCCATATCAGACTACTCTAAGTGTTGTGCCTTTGTGCTTACGACTGCGGCCTTAGTAAAAAAATATTTGGACAACTGGCTGAGGGCTCGAGAAAACATAAGGATTAGTGACAGAGGAAAATAGGTAAGTGATCAACCTTAGTCGAAACAACAAATAAAAGGGTCGAGACTTCTCAGGCAATCCAATCAAGGGAAAATAGTTTGAGCAAATAGATGAAGGCTAATAAAAGATAAACTACAAGATGAGAGGAAAAACTTTATATTAGGTATGCAAAAGGAGGAGAGATGGGCAACATTACGGACCTAGGTAGAAACCAAAAACCCACAAGACTCTGACAAGTTTCTATGATAACAACCACAATCAATACACAACGGATCTACATCTAAAAATCAAAGATATACAAGTATAGTATCCATCTTCAAGAACCCAATAACGCCCGATGGATGGAGATGAGGTATTCATAGCTCGAGCAACAACTTCAAGATATTCAAAACTAGGGTAGGAGTTCAATGTGAGTGTGCGAATTCACCACCCAGAGGTCTTTGACATCTCATTAGCAAAAGACAAGAGGATATCAATGATCAGGCAGAGAACTTCGTTGATTTTGAATCATGACTTGATTGGACTTCAGGGATGGCCAAGTCATGAGGTCAAGAGAAAAATTGCATAAAGTCTGATTCGGGTTGGGTGAAGCTTCCCTTGGACAAAATCATGAAAGATGATCATACTTAGGCAACATGACATTGACATAAGTTCACAATGCAGGAGGCAACACAAAATCTCCATGTGTTTGGAAGAGTAACCAAACAGAGGCGGACGCAACTCTATGTAGAAAGAACAACTTCCTAAGGTAATATTAGATTCCAATGATTGACGAACAAACATAAGGATGTTCTTTGTCCAAGGGAAACTCATTATGTTGCCAAAAAATAATATATATTTCCCGTCCCCTCTTTTTCGGTGTTTCAATTTTTTTTATCTTTTTCAATTTTTTAAAGAGCTTTGAAAAAGAATAAAAGAATGTTACGTTACAAAGGAGGAACGATTGCTGCAAGCAATCATACTATTTCCAAGAGAAAGGAAGACACTAATGCTCAGAGAAAGGAGATATGTGCAAGAAAAGGACACTTGCGAAAAATTCCTCCATGGGTCAAGGTGTCAAGTCGTAGAGGCAAAGTGATACAAGGATTGCATATAAGGCGTGCTTTCAAAGTTTCAGTTGAGAGCAAAATGGAGCCAGAATTAGGCCAAAGATGTAAAGATGAAAATGTGATTAGCAAGACATAATGAAACCCCCTTCAATGTAATTTTAATGAGCCTAGAGAAGGTAAGATCGGTAGATTTTTCACGTTTAGAGAGTCTAAAAAACATAAAAGAAGACTCCAAGGAGTAAATTTTTCGAATATAGTATAGTCGGTTCGAAAAAGGGGTAAACTAGCACCAAAAATACATCTTTTCAAAACCATTTTAATGAGTGTGACAAAGACAAGATCACTCAACAATCTTTTCAATTTTAAGGAGTCTAAAAAGAGCTTAACTATGGACTCACAACCTTTTTTTGGATTTAGTCCCCTTAGCTCGAAAAAGTATAAAATTTACTGAGGAGAACTCTTCTGGTGAGACGAATCTCCTGAGGCGTACCTTTTTCCTTTTTAATCTACATGCCAAAAAAAGGGGTAAACTCATGCTAGTAGATGTTCTTCTGTACCAATTTAACGAGTGTGAAGAAACAATGTCACCCGACGATGTTTTCAATTTTAGGGAGTCTGAAAATAGCTTAACTATGGACTCTATGGGGGTTCCTTTTTCATAACTAATCTCCAAGGCCTGGAAAATGTGATAAACCAAAACTAAGGAGAATGTTCCTTTTCCATAAATTTAGTCCCTCGGGCCGGAAACAGGGTTAAACTTATACCTAGGATAATCTTCTAGCAAACCGAAGTTCCTAGAGTATACGTTTGTTCTTAAAATTGACCATCCGGACTGAAAAAGGGGTAAACTACCACCGGACAGACGTGCCTTTAAATTTGAGTTTGGTGAGCGTGAAGGACAACAAGATCGCTCGACAATCTTTTCATGTTTAGAGAGTCTGAAAAGAGCTTAAATAAGACTCTAGAAGGTTACTTTTCTCAGTTAATCCAGACAAGATCAAAAAACATAAATACAGTCTCGTCGGATGTTTCTTTCGGATTTCAAAGCGATATTGAAAGACAACAAAGCTTGCTCATTTTAGGAGTCCCGAGGGTGAGGCCAAGAGTGATGGTGTATTAGACGAATGAGGCTCAATCTCGTAATCATGACAGGACTAACAAGAACTCCTGAGCCTAAAGTCATTAGAGACATCATGGATGCCAAAACACAACAAGGATCTATCTAGGGAATCTATGTAAAGGTAGGCTCTACCACCTAATCACGACACTTCTAAAGTATAAAATATGGTTCTATGTCACACTTTGGTGGGATTGATCCTATGTAAAAGTAGAAAACACAATGAGATGCAAAAAGTGGAGGTGGAAACCTAACTTATATGCAAAAATTTGGAAAAAAAGACTTTTACCAAAGGACTTTTAAAAATGACCCATCTCCCAAAAAGTTACCAACCCAAAAGGAAAAGTGTATCGTAACATCCAATAAGAAACTCAATAATGATATTTAATGATTTCCAAGCCCGAAAAAATGACAAAAGGGGTCAAAAAAGTGGCAAACGGGCCAAAAAAGTCTATAAATAGAAGTTGATAGCTCATTTTCACCATTGCAATTTGAAAATTAACCAAAAGGTAAAAAAGACCCATTTTCTAAAGAAGTTGATTATGGGAGATTAAGAGGACGAAATGAACTTTCGCTCAGACCAAGTAAGTACAAAATCATCCCTCCTGTATTTTCATTCTTCCTTTGTGCATTCTTTTTTGTGTTTTGGGGGGCACACTCTCCTAAAAAAAGGTGGACCTACATGTACGTAGGTTGTCCAAGGACATCCTGTGTATGTACTTGGGCAGAAAATATTCTTCTCATGTACATATGCGACTGTGACCACAACAACCCGAATACACCCTCAAAAGTATGGAAAAATTTAGAATACAAGAATTAACTCCCTTTTGAACTATCATGGAACAAGATGTATGTCCACTGGAGGGAGAGGGAACATGAGGATATTGATATCTTGGTCGATGAGGACCCTGTTGCGATTACCGCATTGAAACAATGTGGGTTGTGGAAGTTCTTCCGGTGTCCGTTTATGAGGGAACAACTAAGGTTACTGAACACCTTGGTTGATTACTCGCATCTAAATGTAGAGGCATTTATGATAGAGGGGCATTCGTTGACTCCAACTACTGAGGACATATACTTCTTCATTGGCCTCTCGAGGAGAGGGGAACCAATAAATCTATGCACTTTCCCCCCTGGGCCTTTCAACATTGAAGAATACATCAGGATGCATTGTGAGGTTGGCACTGAGAATATAGGTTCTCAAGTGCCCATTAACAAGATCACCAACTTGTCACTAAAGGTGATCCTATTACTTATTGGGTATATCAATGGATCTGTGACCCTACACCAGGCTTCCCAGGTGCACATGCATTGTGCAATTCAGTGCCTGGAGGCACATATTTATGACTGGAGCATGACCATTCTCACTATCATGAAGATCCAAATGACAGAGTGTCAAGAGCGTAGCAACAATAACTTCGGGTTTGGAACCATCCTATGCTCATTCTTCTTTGAGAGGGTGCCTAGTATGAGTCCTAGAGAGACTGTACGGGGGCATGTGGCCTCCTTCTTAGCAGTATGTAGATGGGAAACACTATTTCCACGACAGGGGGGAGGAAGGACCATAGAGTCCTTCAACGACAAATTCTTCAACTGGTGGGCACAACAGATTCCAACCATAGAGGACTACCCCTATGCTGGAATCAACTTCTCTAGAGATCCAGACATGCTTGTACCTCCCAGAGAGGAGTGAGGAGATCTAGGTACATGTTTTTAAAGTTATTTAATTTCTAATTTATTTTATATATATATCATTTTTATATGCATCAGAGTACTAATATATATGTATCTATTGTGTACAGATGTGGGACTAGTGCACCCTACAGACTTCACAAGGACTCAGCGATGTCCTCTACTAGAGGCGGGACCAACAGTAGTTGGTGGACCAACAGTCGCAGGGGGGCCTCCATCTAGAGAGGCTGAGAGAGTTTTGAGACGAGTGGAGTGGAACCTCACTGTGCTCACTCGCACAGTTCCTATGGTCAAGATCGAGGATCTCCCACCTTCTATGCAGCCTCATGTAGTGGGGGTGCCATGGACTTGGGTCCAACGTTTTCGACGTTTGGCCAACATTGTCATTCACTATGGTAGGGCCAATAGGCCCCGAGCTTAGATAGGCTGGACTATTATGCGTCGAGAGCACTTTTTGTATATTTTTGAGGTCATAAGCCCCATGATGTATACCGGATCTTATTTTTGAGTCGTTCGCACCCAACTATGTACTCTGACACTTTTTGACATATATATATATTTACATCTTTATGTCTTATGGATAATTTTTTTACAAATGTATGTGCATGTGTATGTGTGTGCTTCTTTTTATGTGTGTGCAAAATGTCAGTCTAATACTTGATTAGCTAGAGTATCTGTCATTTGATTTAATATCCTAGGAACATGGATATATGTAATGTAATCAAAGTAACATTTTAAGAGACATAGCCTAAGGAAACGTCGATGTAAAGCAGGATCATTAACGTTGTAAACTCCATTTAACTAGGACACAACTAGCTAAGCATATAAGTAGACCAGGAGGTGAGAGATGCCATGCGACAAAACGTCATGAAGCAACTCTATCACTATGGTATACTCGATGACATTGTTTGTGGCATCACCTAGACATATACCTTCGGAAGATAGAAACTAGGCTTCAAGTGTGAAGATCACCAAAGTTGCGGAAGCAAGCCTCCGAGTGTGTCATCACACATTGTTTGTGAACCCAAATAACACCTCTGATTCACTTGAAATCTGCCACAGTGAAAAAGATAACATAAATAATGACACGTCCATAAAACAAAAGACAAAAAACTGTATAAGAACTATACATATATACAAGAAGTCACGTAGGTGACCAACCTAAGAGTAATACTTCTTGAGGTAGAGCCCATTTCTAGGCTCCTCCAAGGAATTTCCCTCAAATTCAACCAGACGGTAAGAACCCTTACTTAAGACCTCTTTCATGATGAAAGGTATGAACCACATGGGTTTTAACTTGCCTTCCCCCAGGGGATCCTTGTCTTGATCATAGACCAGGACAAGATTGCCTTCGGAGAAAATCTGACGATGAATAGATCGATCATATTGGCACTTGACTCATTTCTTGTGAGCCTCATTGGCCAAGGCTACATCACGGCGTTTCTCATCGAGATGCTTGAGAGATATAATAGGCGTTCCTCAAGTGGTGAAGTGTCTGGAAGTAACTCTACTTCCAACTTTAAAAATGATATCTGGCACTTGATAGGCAAGACTACTTCCAGCCCGTATATGAGTTGAAAAGGTGAGAAATCGGTGGTAGTATTTACAGATGTTCGGTAGGCCAATAATTTAGAGTACAACATCAAATTCCAATTTGACTTGGAAAAATTGATCGTTCCCTGAAGAATAGTCTTGAGGGAATTATTCACAGCTTCCACCTAACCATTCGCTTATGAGCAGTAGGGTGAGGAATGTTCTTGCCTCAAGCCAAGCTTTGATGTTAAATCAAACATCATTTTGTTCTGGAAGTGAATGCCATGGTTAGTGACAATATCCTTTGGGATGTCGAACCTTGCTACTATTTGGTTAAAAATAAAGAGAGTCATTGTTTCTCCATCATTGTTGAACATTGGCATAGCCTCGACCCACTTTGTGAAGCAGTATACCACTACGATGATATAACGATGCCCCTTGAATGAATCTAGGTGGCATGTAGTAAAATCAATCCCCCACTTAGTGAAGGAACCAATTGTGATGATGAAAAACATGGGAGCAGGATGTACCCGCATCTTCCGAGAGAAAATCTGACAAGGGTGGCACTTATTGACCAACTCAACGCAATATTTGATTAACGTAGGCCAAAATTAACCAGAATGTAGAATCTTTTGGGTTCTTTCCAGCCCGAATAAATGACCACCACATGCTCTAGTGTGGTAGTAATTAATAACAAGCTATGCTTCCTTGTGTATAAGCCACTGACAAAGAATGTAATCTACACCTTGATGATACAAAGTGTCATCAAGAAAGAGATAGTTTTGTTCCTAGTGGATAATTCGTCGATGCTTGTCGTGGGAAGGAGAAGCAGAGCACTTCAAATTCTATAGATAGACTATTATATCTCCATACTAGGGGTCTGAAGATGCGATCAGAAAATGATCTCCTTATTAGGCGATTCTTCGAGTGTAACATTACTTGATTCGACCGAAAGTTCTGAAATAAGTTCAGCAAAGACCATCGAATTTTTGGATTTCATGGAAACAAAATCCAAGTCAAATTCCTGGAGGATTATAATCCATCTACTGATATTTTCTCCAATGACCTATTGTGTCAACACATATTGAAATGGATTCATGACAACAATGACGGTGGTCTTGCGAAGCAGAATGTAATGATGGAACCGCTAGACAGCATGCACTGTTGCCAAAGCAAGCTTCTCAACATGGGAATAGTTGCGTTCTGGCCCAACCAGGCCTTGGCTCAGGTAATAAATAACATGCTCATAGAGAAAATCATCTTCTTGAACCAAGACCATGCTAATTGTCGACTTTGCAGTGGCCAAGAACAACAAGAAATATTTGTTATAATCGGGACGTCGAAGCAGAGGGGCAGATGTAAGGGTGCATTTCAACGCTTCAAAAGAGCGATGAGCGGCTTCATCCCAACAGAAAGGGACTCCCTTTTTCAATAAACGCATGAACCCTATAGTGATCTCAGCGTAGTTCACGACAAAAAACCAAAGAAAGTTCACTTTCCCCTGTAAGCTTTGAAGTTGGGGTATTGTGCACAGGGCAACCAACTGAACTATTGCCTCAACCTTAAGAGCATCAACCGTGATCCCTATTTTCAAAACAATGAAACCCAAGAGACGACCCGAAACGACGCATAAACTTGACTTGTTATAATTCAAGTGAATTGGATAGTAGCGACATCGTTCAAAGATTAGTAGGAGGTGTGTGGGATGATCAGATCTCTTGTGAGAGCGTGATGCTAGATCATCAAGATAAGCCTCGACTATATGTCTAAGGTCATTGAAAGAAAAAGACATGGCCCACGGAAAAGTGGATCCATCATTCTTTAGTAAAAAGGCATCTTACAATAAGAAAATGTGTCCCAAGGACAGATAAAAGTTGTTTTATGTTGGTCTTTAGGTTTGATCTGAATCTAGTTGTATCCTGAAAAACCATCCATGAATGAAAATACCTCAAAGCCTGTGCATTCATTGACAATATGTTCGATGAATGGGGTGGGAAAATTATCTTTCAAATAGGCCTTTTTCAAGTCATGGAAGTCCATAGATATGCGAATCGTACCCTATTTTTTTTTAAACAGAACGGGATTTGACACCCATTCCATCAACTGTCAGGGTAGATAAAACCGACTTTAATAAATTTCTCTACTTCATCCTTAATCACTGCCTCTTTTCAAGGATTCACTGGATGAAGCTTTTGTCGAAACAGATTGGTGTTAGGATAAGTCGTTATCTCATGTTTGATGATTCTTGGATCAATGCTTAGCATTTCCTCGTAAGACTAGGCAAAAATGTTGCAGAATTCCTTAAATAAGTCTGTATAAATTCAAATCTCTTCGGGGGAGTAGTTCACTCTGACGAAAACATTCTCTGTGATGCCATGGGTTCTGGAGATATCTATAGGGATCATTTCAATGATACTCACCATATTACCCTCAGCGTAAACTGTGTGCATAGCTAAAGGATTAATAGGACAAGACCTATCTCCAATCATAGTCAACACAAATTCACTTGCCTCTATTCTTCTTAACTCATAGTAAAGGCCTCAAGAATCACCTCATATGATGGAAATACTAGGTCTAAAGATTCTATAGTGGAAAGGGAACCTTGAGCCCAAATAGGCTCAAGAATTGGATCTCACTCTTGTGCGAGAGTCAAATCGAGGTCGACTGAAGCTTGTTGGAAAATGTTGTACACAACTTCTATTGTGGACAAGGGCATGGACATACCATAATTCCCTGTCCCTTCCATAGAGGTCGATGGGAAAGGAAGAGTCCATGGATCATGAAAGTAATTCATTCAGAATGATGACATTTGAAAATTTTCATCCCTAGGATGGTCGGGGGTAGAAGATATAAGCTTGACATCGCCAAAATGAGGTGGGTAATCGAAAGTACCCATCAATGATGGACACAAACCAAACCCTATGTTGATGGTGCCGAGCTGAGGGTTATCAATCATCGGGACCATGGATTTCCTTAATGAAAGGTCATGACGGGAGAAGGACAATTGGTCAATGGTCACGATTTGGCCCTCGTGTGGAAAAACAAAGACCCAAAAAACTATGGCAACCATTGCATGCATTGCATAGGTCCAACTCCTTCCTAATAAAAGGTTGTAGTCGAGAGGCGCAGAAACCACTTCAACTTTGACTCACATGGTCTTCCCTCCTAACTGCATGGGGAAATAAGGAATCAATCCATGTGTTCTGAATGAACGACTGTCAAAAGCAGTAAGCAAGGTAGGTGACATAGAAAAAATGGGTTAACCAATGGCCTTCCAACATGCCAACGACATCACGCAAGTCGAGGCACCCTCATCAACCACCGTACGAAATATATTTCGAGTAAAATATTTCGTTTTGTAAGCCACTACTATCTGAAATGCAACGTGGTAAGGAAGATGAGGTTTCAAGTCAGTTGGATCGAGAACGATTGCTCCCAAGTTACAAGTCTCTGTAGATCCCAAGGCGGATAACATAGACTTTCTCTGCAAAGGGCATCTCTGGAGGACCTCCAAAGTGGACATCGTGCAAAGGGCTTGTGCCAAATCCTCCACCATAGATTACTTCTGGGTATCCCTTGTGTTTGGATTATGAGAATATTTCTTGAACGTCCCTTTCAAGATGTGTGTCATTGTTTTTCCCATCGTATTTTCAATATGGAGAGGAACTGGTGGGTTTGTGGATTCTTTACCCTTCTCAACAGATTCTAGTTTTCTGTAATCTTGGGTCCTATTCGCTATATGAGCGTTACCTTTTACCATGTATGCATTCGCGACCGAGGTATTACCAATAGACCCGAAAGGTCACTAACTACCACCCTTTGCGCTTGAAGATGCTGAGGCTTGAGCCATATTTTTCCCATGTCGAAATGGGCTCGTCAACACAACAATTTGTTGTTGCGCCAATAGTTTCTCGGCCTCTGCAAGTTGAGAGCACAGGTGAGTCAGGTGGTCCTTTGTGCAAAGGTTACACAGATACTTTGACTTTCTCTTCTTTTTGTTTCCCCCACCAACATTGTTATTAGGATTCTTATCCCCTTTACTCTTCTTGTTTCGTTGTTTTTTCTTTCCTTCAAGCTGTTGGTTGGACTTTGTGTTTGTCGACTGCACACTGTGTATGTCCGACGTTTGGGTAGGGGAATGTTGGTCACTATAATTGCTTAATTGATTTTAAACAATCAAGTGATACATAAATTATCAACCCAAGGAAGTCTTTTATTAAAAACATAGCCATGCACTGTATATGCTCAATTCCAAAAGCAACTTAGTGTTGTAGTAAAGAAACTTATACTAATCACACTTGCTTGAATAATCTGAAGCTCTGAATTAAATCACAAGAAGGTAACTCCCCTATTGCAATTCTTTAAAGATCAATCTAATAATCCTGGATTACATTAAAATAACACTTGCAATGGGAAAGAACAACTATTCTGCAATCAGAGAACAGGACCCTTACTCTCAAACAGAGACTTCAGTACTAACACTCTTTCATGAAAACATTAATGCAAACAAGAATTAACTCTATCTAACAGAGAACAAAGCCACCTAGTTCCTTTCTTTCTAAGAAGGAGCCTTGGGCCTTATTTCTGTTTTAGCACACTTGTGAGGTTGAGGTTTACAGAGAGCAGGGCAGTCTGATCCCTTCCTTTCTGAGCAGGGATCCCTAAACCAGTTTCTGGCTAGCACCAATGGAACTCTACAGAGAACAGGATGTTTTGGTTCTTTCCTTTCTGAGCAGGAACCCTTAACCCAATCCTTGGCTAACACACTTGCAGAGGTAAATGAAATCTACAGAAGACAAGTTGTTGTGATTTCTTCCTGTCTGAGCAGGAACCCTTTAACCGAATATATAGCTAGCACACTTGCAACAGTAAATGAAATCTACAGAAGACGAGGTGTTGTGATTCCTTCCTGTCTGAGTAGGAACCCCTTAACCAAATCTCTGGCTAGTACACTTGCAGCAGTAAATGAAATCTACAGAAGATAAGGTGTTGTGATTCCTTCCTGTCTGAGCAGGAACCTTTAACCCAATCTCTGCTAGCCTCATAAAATCATCACACAAGATTGTTGATAAAAATAATTACAAATTTCATTCAATAAACTAAGACAGAGTCAGTAGTGTTTCAGCAAAGCGGAATCCATTAAAAACAGTGTTTCAGCAAACGACAGTTTAAACAAAGCATGAACATAAATTATACTAACACACTTCTAACTAATGGGTGAATCTTATGAAGAAGGTGGGCCCTCGCTTCTCACAAGATTCCCCTGAACGAAAAGATAGAGAAGGATACTCAAAGAAGTCTTATATTTATCTGTCGAAATATCACAGTACAAATTGGAAGAATAGAATACGTCCCCTTCTCTGGAGTTGCTTCAATACATAAAACTTCCTTTTTCTTGAATGGTGATTTCCTCTGATTTAAAGAGGAAATTCCTTCGATGCATATCTGAGCCTTATCCTAAATCGGATCTTCTTTCTAAACCAGCCTAGGATGTCCTAGTCTCACGCAACCGAATGCTATTACAGGAGATGAATAAGATATTGCTATTATGGCTGGTGTAATAGCTTCTTCTTTGTTGCGGATGTTGTTTCAGCATCGTAATTCGTGGGCTATTTCAGCCACGTGAATTACGCTCTGACTGTGTTGACCGCTGGCTGTGACAACTTGTGTTTCAACATCATCGGTTCTGGTGGTTTCCTCTGTGTTTCAGCACCTGTAACTGTAGTCTGTGTAATAGCTTCGTGTTTTAGCATTTGCGACTCTGGACTGTGTAGCGGCTCTGTATTTCAGCATCTGTGTCCTCAAACTATAAGGCAGCTCCGTGTTTCAGCATCTATGGCCTCGGACTGTATAGCAGGTCCGTGTTTCAGCATCAGTTCTGTGTTTCAGCAACAACGACCTTGGACAGTTCTGTGTTTCAGCATCAGTTATGTGTTTCAGCAACAGGCCTCAGATGCTAATCTGCAGTTTTGGACACTAATGCATTTCTAATCAATGGTTAAGTACGAGAGTGATGTAAAATATTATACAAAATAGATTAAACATATAGTAATGAGAAGGGACGTTGTATACCTTTGAGATGATCAGATAAAGTGATAGTATGAGTCTAAATGTAGGTTATCAAGAGTATAATGGTGGCAAAAAGTATAGGCAAAAAGGTACATTGTGTGGTCCTAACATCCCCCCCAACTCAAGGTGTTGCATGTCCTCAGGCAACTCACTCTGAATCAGAGTCTGGATACCTACTCTAATCATGTAAGTTACTCAACCTGTAACTCTAGGAGGTATTGTCTGTCAGCGTTCTGAACCCTTGCACTTCCTGCAATCTTTGCCATGCTACTATTTCTGCCTTCTTAGGCAGCTTATAACTGATTTGATATCTTTCTATTGGCAACCAGAGAATGGGAAAATAAAACCGGTACCCTATCCAATTCTCAGCACAATGTCTCATACACTGGATATAATTGGGTATCCTGGAAATTGTTAATTCTAAGTTGGTAGGACCAAAAGGATTGTGTTGTTGTTTCTTCTCCGTGGATTGCTACCAAAACAGGTTATTGGCCTGGAGGGCAGGAATCTCTATGGATCTGATGATGCATTCACAATCCTGAATCACTTCTGATTGCAACTGCTGAACATGTTCAGTCACCCCTGGTTTCTTTAAGAACGCATAATACTGTGAGATGAATGTAGCTGCCCTTTGTGGTTCTGGTCTAATCCAGAGGAGGCGATTATCTTCATTGCTCTTGGCAGTCGAAAATTCACCTTGCCAAATGATTTGATTGAGGAGAAAGGAAGTAAATGATCGAAGTTGAACGTCCCCAACAAGAGGATTTATGTTCAGCAACCTGTTTTCTAGAATAGCCTCATTATGGAAGTATGCCTCACAGAGGAGGTGTTGATCCCTGGTGGAGGTAGCTACAAAAGTTTTGATAAAATCTGTTGATTGAATGACTTCATGGGGTTTACCTTCTATAATAGACTTAATCTGAAACCATATGAGTCTCTCCATCAAGAATAAACAATAGTTGCAAGATGGATTCCTTGTGGCCAGTAGTTTCCGCATCAAATCAAATGCCAGGACCAATCTGTCCTTTAAGTCTTTGTTTTTTTTCTTAATCTCACGAACTACCTGGCGTGTCTGGTCCAATGCTTCCCAATTTGAGAAGGTCTGATTTATCCAGATCTGTTTGTGTACTTGCAGGTTTTTTGCCTGTGTTTCAGCATACTCCTTCTTCCATTTCTGTATTTCTGCATGCTCATCCCATAGCTGAGTCTGTGTTGCAGTGTTGGAAGTAGTGGGATTAGGCACGGTTTGAGTAGCTTGTTCCCTGGAAGTGGAGAGATTAATCTGATTGGGAGGTACAAATTCCTCCATGGGCATTGTTTGCACAGCCTTGTTGACAACAGTAGGAGCTTCTCTTGTTGCAATGCAAGACTCAGTCTTAAGCTTGAGAGGGCCTGCTGGTTCTTGTGTTGCAGCAGGTTCAGTCTTGGACTTGCTAGGGCCTGCTGGTTCTTGTGTTGTAGCAGGTTCAGTCTTGAGTTTGCTAGGGCATGTTGGTTCTTGTATTGCAGCAGGTTCATCCTTGACAAAAGGTGAAGGAGTAGGGGCTGTCCCTGGCACTGGGACTTGAATCACCTTATAGCCTGCCTGATGGTAAATATCGCCACATTGGCAGCACATGTATTCTTTACATACGCTCTCTATGGTCTCTTCTATCAAGTTTGTTGTTCGGGCTAAGGTGTACAGACTTAGTTCTTTTTTATATGATTCCCTTTCCCTGACTAATTCTTACTGATATTCTTCCAATTGAGACTTTAAAAAGTTGTTTTCTTCTAAGACATCGGCCATTGTTTGTTTGGATTTAGAGGTGACTGGTTCTTGTGTGGCAGTCACAGCCTCATGAGCTGATGCTTGTGTTTCATCCTCCTGGTGTAAGGAGAGTATTTTTTCAGCACCCTCAACCTCTGATTCCTGAATCTCAATGTCAATATCAGTAGTTGGTTCTTGTGTTTCAGCCACTGGGTGTTGTGTTGCAGCATTTGGGGTCTCGATTTCCTCAATTTCAAAATCAGTGGCTGGTTCTTGTGTTTCAGCCACTGGATCTTGTGTTGCAGCATCCGGGGTCTTAGATTCCTGTAATTCAATTTCAATACCAGTGGCTAGTTCTTGTGTTTCATCCACTGGATGGGTAGCTGGTTGCATTTCAGCTACTTCAAAAACGAATGATGTCTGGGCTTCTAATTCCTGCAACTCAATAACGGTGGCTAGTTCTTGTGTTGCAGCCACCGAGGTTGGAATAGGCAAAGATCCCGGGGTTTGGGAAGTTGAAGATGTACGGCGTATCAGTCGAATAGGTGGGGAGTCTAGGGTAGTGATCATAAAAGGTGGCCTCATTGAGGCTCTTGTCCACTTTTTGCGCAAGAAGGTTGGGAAGGGGGCAATCTGTTGTTGTTTTCGTGGAGGTCTTTCCTGAATGATAGGGCAAGGGACATTTTCTGGCTCAGAGTCATCACTGAGAATATGGAGGGTGGGAGTGGATGACTCTGGTAGGGTATGTGGTGGATTTGGTGGGGTAGGAGAAATGACTAGACTGGTTGGTTCTGTGGGCGGGATATGGGGTATTTCAGGGACATCTGGGGGGTTTTGTTGTTGCTACTCTTGGGGAATTTCAGCAGTTGGTTGAGGGTTTCTGGGTGGGTTATTTAGTGGACGGTTTTGTCGTTCAAAACCCCTGTTGATGAGTAATTGTACAAGACGATGATGGGTAAATGACAGGGTTGGATCTTTTGCCTTCCAACAGTGATGTGCCATATTCTTCAAACAACCCAGCAAATAATATGGAATATTGACCCATCTGTTATGCCTTAAATGAGAAAGTAGGAGAAAGTCATGCTGATACACTACCTGATATCGACCTTCGCAGGTCAGGTAATGCTTGATAAATCTGGCGACTTCCGGCCATGGTGGTGGCAATGAGTTGAGCTCAACACCCCTTCCTTTCAGTACAATGCGTTCCTCGGGCAGGAAGAAGTTCTGCTGAACAGTCCCAATGATATGTTTTCTGCTGAACATACATTTGTCGTTCATGGGGAGGCCTGAGACCTCTGTTATGTCTTCCTCTGTTACTGGTATTCGCACCCCTTCAGTGACAGAGTGGTCCTCCTGGAGATTTCGGGCGAACTGTAGGACCTGTTGTTCGTTGTATCCTTGAAGTCTGTGGAAGTAATTGAGCCACCCTGCCTGCTGGAAGATTTCATACGCTGCTGGGTAGTGTTCCAGCAACACTGGAGTGGCAGGCTCATTTCGTATGATAGATCCTCCCATGGCTACCGGCTTGGTAAGATACAACGTCAAGAGTTTGTGTATCAGCTTCTGCAGAGTGAGTTTTTTGAGCGACGTTATGCAGGAATAGTGGTTAAATGTGCGAAAGGGTGGTGGATTAAGGATGACGGCAGTGAAATCGGGTGTAATGATGGTATCATGGATTTGATGTGTACTTCCCCTCCCATCAAGTGTGGTTAGTACTAATTGTACTTGAATGGTCATAATGACGCAGAATATTTCTCATTAACTATAGCCTAACTGAATTACATAAAATTTACATACCTCGCCTTACCATTTGATTCGTTCTGCCAACCAGATATCATTCCTGTCCATGGTGATGCTGTTGTGGTGGAGACCTTTGATTGTGTCTAAGGTTTGCTGATGAACTCTAAACTGAGGGCGTAGAAGCTTGTTGATAGACGACAGTGAAAGACTGGTGTTTTAGCAACAGAGAAGAACGAAACAATTTCTGTAGATGAAGAACTGTTGATGACTGGTGTTTCAGTATCGGAAGAAAGTCAAAAAGTGCTGAATGGTGGTGTTTCAGCATCGGGAAGAAGTCGAACATGCTGAACAGTGGTGTTTTAGCATCATGAAAAAGTCAAACGTGCTTAACAGTGGTGTTTCAGCATCGTGAATGAAGGACAGTCAAACGTGCTGAACAGTGGTGTTTCAGCATCGTGAAAAAAAAATGATGATGGGTTGCTGACAATGGTGTTTCAACAACAGAAAAAGAAAAGGCAAAACAATTGCTGGATGGAGTTGTTTCATCAATGATGGAGGGTGAATAAATGGTGGACTGTAGTGTTATGGGAGTGGGAAGAAAAAGTGCCGAACAGTGGTGTTTCAGCATCGGGGGACAAGGTCAACAGTGCTGAGCAATGGTGTTGCAGCATCGGAAGGGGAAAGGCGAAACAATTGCTGGACAGAGTTGTTTCGTAAATGAAGGATGATGAAGAAGTAAAAAGGTTGTCGAGTCGTGGTGGGGGAAAGAAAGTGTGAGTTTGGTGTTTCAGTAATGGAGAAGAAGGGCGGATTTCTAACAGTGGTGTTCCGACAATCAGAGAAAAGTAGAAAGTGGAGAATGCTGGTTGTTCAGCCTCAGAAGAAAGTCAAGAGGGTTGATCAGTGGTGTTTCAGTAGCATGAAGGTCATTAGTGCTGAACAACGGTGTTTCAACATCGTGAAAGTTAACAGTGCTTAACAACGGTGTTTCAGCATCGTGAAGGCTTGTCTCTTTGAAGTGGAATCGTCCTCTTCTGGTGGCTGTGCTTCGATCGGGAATCTGCAAGACAACTGTAGCATGGTATTTCTTGACAGGGATTATTAGAAAACGAAATCTAATCTAATCTAATCTAACACTAAAGAAAATAAATCTTGAAAGAATTAATTGTTATTAGGGGTAGAAACCCCCTCAGCAAAGAGAAAATGAGCATCTTCCATGCATGTGGCCTTAAAATCTTCTTTAGAAATAGGTTGCTGGTACAGACGGAGCTGATGACCATTTACAAGTAATGGAGTTCTGGATTCATTGATTGTGAGGAGCCTTACTGTTCCATTAGGGAAAACTGTGTCTACTTCGTAAGGTCCCAACCATCTTGTACGCAGTTTCCCTTGAAATTCTTTGAACCAGGAATCATACAGTAGAGCCCAATTACCTTTTTGGAACTGCTTGTTCTTGATATTTTTGTCATGCCATTGTGATCTTTGCTGTTGAATTATGGTTGTTTGCTGAATGGCATCTAGTCTTTTCTCCTCTAGTTCATTAAGCTGCTGCAGCCTGGTTATCTGTGCATCAGTTAGATCAAGGTTGGAAGCTAAAGCAATCCTTAAGGTTTTTATCTCAAATTCCACAGGAAAGACAACACTCTTTCCATAGACCAATTCATAGGGAGAAAATCCTGTAGTATTTCTCCAGGTAGTTCTGTAGGCCCATAGTGC